>VDFB02263475.1:0-284001 GCA_007258455.2 Sequoia sempervirens
TTGTTTTGCTCAGTTTTGACTTCAGAGCCTTTGCGAAAGGAGAAGCTAAGTCATTTAAATTAAAAAGTCACGTTTTAATTATTATAATTAAACGTTGACCCTTGGCTTAGACTTAATGACTTAATGTTGTGTTTAAAAGGTGGGTCCTTGAGGGTGGCGCCCTCATTAAGAAATGATTTAATATTTACCTAAGTCAAAACAAAGGATTGAGGGGCGCATATTTCAAAAGATGATATTTAATTAAAATATCAATTTTTAATGCCTTAAAGAGAAAGTACGCCTTCTTGAGGAGATGAAGGTTTTGACCTAAAAACAGATTCTAGGGTTTCGTGAAGTCAAGCAGAAATTATAAAAAGGGAGTCTTGTGCATCATTTGGGTTATCTTGGAAAATACACCGTTATGCTGCCGGATTGATTCTGGATTGCTTCGAGGGATGAAGACCTCCTAGTTTGGGCATCTCTTCTCGTTTGTAAGACAACGACTAGTGATGATTTTAATCTAGTTTGTGAGTACTTAGAGTTCGTGCATTGTAATCAGCATCCCTTCATTTAGGATCAGTTTTGGCATATTAGAGTTTTCTGTTTCCAGTGAATTAGCTTAGCAGATTTGTGTTTTCATTCAAAAATAAAAAAAGACAAAGCATATCAATGTGGGTATTGGCTATTTATCTTCCTTTGGTCTAGGCGCCATTGTGTGTCAATTTGTAGATTTTTCATTGTAGAATCTGATTTTATAAAGCAAATCGCCCTTCTCAGCTGTAGCCGTACTTTTCAGTACATTGGGATTCGTGTATAAAAAAACAGTTGCATCTCCGGTCTGTTTTATGATCTGTTCTTGAGCGCCCCTATCTCAATTGAGTTTGGCAATTGGTATTTATCATTTTGGAGGAGTATATAGAAAGTTTCGAGCATTTCATGGTTTCCTATGATGCTGTTAATACGTTGAAAAGTGCAGGACTGTCACAGCAGATTGGATAAATCTGCATATCGTTTATTGTTTGGTGTTGCTAGTTCTCTCGAGCCACGTGAAGACATCAAGGAAGATTACCTAAGCTGGAAGAATAAGGTTGGATCTTTAATCTGCTGTATCTGTGATCTTTACCTTCCGCAATAAGTTTTGAATCTTGTCTAATTCCCTTATAAGCTGATTTTTATTGATAGCAAGATCTCATTTCTTAAATTGTAAGCTGGCAGTAGTACTGACCGCATTATAGATCTTTGCTTTATCAGATTGTATTAGTCTTTTACTTCCAGCAGTTGTTTGTTTAATTGACCTCCGCCCTATGGTAGCTACTATCCCATTCTGGGTTAGAAAGCACATTCTGGGTGTTGAGAGTTTTCCAGTTTCAATAGTTTCTTTCAAGCATTGCTTTTGTATTTACTCTGTCATATGGTCGCCCCTCACTCCGCATCGAATTGGGTAGCACATACTTGACGTTGAGTTCCTTTCTGCAAATAGATTAGAAGACCCTCTGACCAATGCTCACCCTCAGCGGTGCCATCCTGGTTAGAGTTACAGCTTAAGCAATTTGTTTCAGATCCTCTGACCAATGCTCGCCATCATCGGCGCCATTCTGGTTAGGGTTGCTTTCTTGCACGTTTCAGTTTATCTATCTAACCTTAACGGGTGCATGCTTGTAATTTGTAATCTGAATCATTGAAAAACGAAAAAATTTGGCTCGGTATATTTCAGTGGTATCAGAGCCACGCATCCTGCCATCCTGTGAAATCAGCTCTCTATGAGTGACAGAGAACAGAGGTATTTGGCAAGAGTATACAAGAGAGGCACAGTTCAGTCACAGTTGCATCGAGCCCCAGAAGGTCAAACAGCTTCAGAGATTTTGAGGGCTAATTGGGAGCCTTCACAAGAAACAGAAATGGGGGATAATGAAAGAAGTTCTGGCAACAGAGGTGACAGTGGGAAGGGTATAGACAATTCAGCCAATTTGGGTCAAGGACTCGATAAGAAGATGGATGCCATGATGGATATGTTTTCTCTCCTGTTGGGGAGATTGGGTCCCAATATTCCACAACACAACTCAGGGCATACCGGGGAGCACAGTGCTTCCAACCCGCACAATGGTCATGTTGCCCAACCTGCAGTGAGCAACACTTACATTTCTGCTAGACCATTCAAACCCACGTTTTTGACACCAGCAATCCCACAGCCTGACCCCGAAGAAAATGTTTCATCCTTGGAGAGGGTGAGGATAGGCCGTACGGAGTATGACACCCTTCCTGATGAAGTAAAACTTGACATGTCCTTCAATGATTACATGGAGTATAGAAGGAAGGATAGAGGCCGAGGGAGAAACTATGATCAAAGAAGAACCCCAGCACAAGGAGATTGGAATCAAGCTCTCAACAAGGTTACGCTTGCCCATTTTGATGGAAGCGATAATAATTCTGCTCGAGCTTGGTTACAAAAACTAGACAACTATTTGGCACTTAGGCCAATGGCTGAAGAAGAAGCGATTAGATTCGCTACACTACACCTAGATGGGGTGGCGCATGAGTGGTGGTACCATGGCCTAGTCACCTTAGGTCATGGGTCTATCACTAGCTACGATGAGTTCACCAATAGACTCATTGAGAGGTTCGAGAAAAAGGACCCAGAAGTGCATTTTAGGGAGTTGGCACAGTTGAGACAATATGGCACTGTGGATGCCTACATAGCTGAGTTTCAAAGACTTTCCGTTATGGTCACTGGAATCACAGAGAGAAGATTAGTAATCCTATTCACTGAAGGATTGATGGAGCCAATCAAGGGTTGGATCAAAGCTTTTGATCCACCGTCCCTACAAGAAGCAATGAAAAAGGCTAGAAACATGGAGTGGGCTGCTCCCAAAGCAAAGTTCCATTCCAAACCAGCTTTTCACAAAGGGGATAGAGGGAAAAAGTTTCATCAGAAGCCTCATCATAAGGAGTTTAAACCACAGAAACCTCATGGCTCAAGATTGGATCCAGAGACTATCAATGAACTCCGAAGGAAGGGGCTATGTTTCCGTTGTTGGGAAAAATGGTCCCAAGATCATGTGTGCCCAAAGGGTGCTAAAATTCATCAAATTGAGTTCTATACAGCTGATGAAAGCAATTCTGATTTTTCTGTTCAGCAAGCTGATTTTGAGGACAGCGATGAAGAAAATACTCCAGAAGAGTCTGAAGGTGAAAAAGAAAGTGGTGGTACATTAGCTCAACTTTCGAGCTTCCAAAAGAATGAGTCCTTTAAAGTTCGTGGGATGATCAAAGGGCAACGTATTGTTGCTTTAATTGACACTGGTGCAACACATAACTTCATAGATGAAGTTGTGGTGGCAAAGAAAGGATTGCAAACAGAAGACTTTGAAGGGTTCAGAGTTATGGTTGCGGAAGGGTTTCACATCTCATGCACCAAGAGGATTCCGAACATGTCAATGCAATTGGGCAATTACGAAGTCAAGGATGACTTCTATGTGGTCAATATTGGAGATACGGATGCTGTCCTTGGCATTCAATGGCTGCGATCTCTTGGAGAGATCTCTCTAAATCTGCAAACCATGGAGTTGAAGTTTCAATCTGATGGAAAGAAGGTGGTGCTGAGAGGAATGTCAAACGGTGGCCCTCGGATTGTGTCGTTCAAGAGGATGGCGAAGTTGATGCGTCATGATCAAGTGGAGTGGGCTGCGGAGTGCATGATTCTTCCAACTAGTCCAGCTGAAATGAAAATAGAGCATCCTCCAGATATTCAGTCTTTACTCACCAAAAAGAGTAAAGTGTTTGCTGATTTACCTCCTGGACCTCTGTTGTGACCTTTTCACACATCGCCCCATCTAAAATGGGGACCCATAAATTTTTGCTCCGTTCTGGTCTTTTGGCTTTGCTTTTTGTCTTTCTCTCTCGTTCTGCTTCTTTTCCGCTGTCTGCTTTTCTGGGGGCGTTCCCGTCAGCAAGCTTGAACGTAAGATTCGACCAAGTCTGAAATTAGGGTTTCACATCTTTTAGGTCACGTTGAGGTCAAATTGAGTTGATTATTTAGCTTTTGAGCCTAGCACTGTTATTACCATGTTTTCAGCAAGCATCCCCTAAATTTTCACTAAATTCTGCCATCTTTCTATTTTTAGTAAGTGTCAGTTTAGGGTTGATTTTCGTAAGATTTTCACATTTTGGCAACTTCATTGCACTCCGAGCACTCCAAGTTCACTTTTGGCAAATTTTGAGTAGAAACGGACAACTTGCTATTTTTAGCAGTTCCGCCTTTGGAGGCAATTTTGAGGGCTTAAACGCAGAGTTTTTCAACGCATGTCCGGAGATTCCTTGTGGGTTTTTCGGGACCTTCGCAGTGATGTGACATGCAAAGTATGATGATGACTTTCAAAGATCTCGCCTTCTGAGGTCGATATTATTTTGTACGCGACATTTCGCGTACGTCAAAGATTTCCGGTTTTCCGAGAGCTTCGCTGACGCATAACATGCAAATGGAGTCAATTCACTTTCGTGAACTTACTATTTTAGCCGCCATGCGCATGTTGAAGATTCTTTCCGGTTTTTCTGGGTTTTTCAAGATTTTTCGGGCAGTATGACATGCAAGATCATCCGGCAGCCGGTTGATCACTTTTCAGGCCGCTTTCTATTTTTAGCAGGTATCACTTGGGCAGCAGCTCGACGCTTCAGAACTGCAAACTGACTATCATGCAACTGAAACAAAGTCAAACGGAGCTCATCTGAGCAACATGCATAAAATTAGGGTTTCGAGCTTCAGTGAGGAGTCAGAGGTCAAAGTGTTCAAAACTGAAGTACCCATCACGATCAGCATCCTTTCGAGTGTCTGTCGGCAAAATTTGAAGGCAATCAGAGAACCTGCTATTTTTAGTAAGGCATTCCGGGCAGAGGCTATAAATAGAAAGTTGATCTCGGCGTCAGCACAAATGGGCAAGTTCACCAACGACGGGCATAATGTCCAAATTTCAAAGCGAACGGAGCAAGGAAGGCCTTAGAAACCAACACTTACTATAAATAGTAAGTCACTTCAGTAGCGGTTATAATTGGCAGGTTGGCACCAGGTCTCAGCAAGCACAAGTCAAACATGTGATGAGGAGCCTTTGGCGCAAATTCCAAGGCAATCAGAGTTACAGAGAATGAAGAATCAGACAATTGCTATTTTTAGCAGGTTAATTAGGGTTTCCTAAAATCAAGGGCGGAACCTGACAGTCACGCAGAAGCAGCATCCAGTAGCGATCACCACGCTTCAGGCATCTGGCACATGAAATTTGAAGACTTTCTGAGAAATTTCTATTTTTAGCAGGTTGCTAAAAATAGCAGGTACAAACAGGCATCGGGCGCTGACAGCACAAGCTAGTCAAAATTCAGAGCAAAGTGAAAATCGGGCTTTCAGGAGTCTGAATCCAGTCAACGGCGCGAAATTTCAGGAACTTTCTAAAAATAGAAAGTCAGGGCGAGTTAGGGTCGACCAGGGAGAATCAACTCAAATCTGGCAACAGGCGTAAAATTTGCTAAAATGGATAAAATTTCGAGTCCAGTAATGAAACCCGCTTTCAAGAGGCAGAAAAATGGCTAAGTCTGGGAAACTTGATGTAGCAGGGTCAAAATGCGCCCAAGGTGATGGAGGAAGTGAAAAATTTTCTAAGGCATTGAAATTGGAAGCTTGACCCCCCAAATGCGCCTGGGTCAAAGAAGGTTGGAGTGAAAATTTTCTAAGTGTCGGAAACTTGACGGAGACCCTGCTATATGCGCCCATGACACAAAATGAACGGAGACCCTGCTATATGCGCCCATGACACAAAATGAACGGAGACCCTGCTATATGCGCCCATGACACAAAATGGAAGTAAGACCCGTGAAATGCGCCCCTGATTGAAAATTTAAGGATTTTGCCTAAGTGGCATAAATTGGAAGTTGCATATGTGCAAAATGCGCCCCTAGGTGTTAGAAAAAACACTAAGTGTTGGAAATTGAACGTTGAGACCCCTATATGCGCCCATCACAAAAAATGAATGTTGCACTAGCAAAATGCGCCTCAGTGCCAAAAGTGAAAGCTCCAGCAGTGATATGCGCCTGGGAAATGATTCTTAAAAATTTACTAAGTGTCGAGACTGGACGCCCATGGGTCAAAATGCGCCCCTAGTCAAATTGGATGGGGACCCTTGAGAATGCGCCTGGGGTGTTGAAATTAAGAGTTGACCATGTTAGATGCGCCCATCTTGCAAAACAAAAAGCACGACCTAACATATGCTCTTGAGCTTGTGAAGGTATTGAGGGTGAAAACGGCTAAGTCAAAATTGGAAGGAGGATGTGCAAGATGCGCCTCAAGCAAAAAGTGAAACCTCCCTATGTGAAATGCGCCCCCTCATGAGATAGATGTTGACCATGTGAAATGCGCCCCAAAAGACAAAATTAAAAGCTCACCCTCTCATGTGCGCCTAGCCTGGAGGAAGACGTTGATAAAATATACTAAGTGTCGGGACTTGAAGTAAAGGAGGTAAAGCGCGCCTTGAAGAGATGATAAAACTAAACAGAGACCCTCCCAAATGCGCCAAAGCCAAAAGTGAAAGTTCATGCATTCATTTGCGCCTGGGAAGGGGTCTTGAAAACGGCTAAGTTAAAAACTCGAAGTAGAAGGTTTAAAGTGCGCCCAGTGTGAAAAGTGAAACCTCCCTATCTCATTTGCGCCCAAGGAACAAAATGCAAGCTGGAGATTTCACACGTGCCTTCAAAAAGATTGATAGACTAAAATGAAAGCTTCCTAGGTTAAATGCGCCCTTGAGTGGGATTTGGCCGAGTTATTTAATTAAAAGATCATGTGATATGCGCCTGGAAGCTGGATGTGAAGGATACGCCTAAAATAATAAAAAATGGATGTTGATCCATCCAAATGCGCCCCCAAACATCCACCATGAATACGCGCCCATGAAAAGAACGAAATCTGGAAATATACTAATGTGCTAAATGTGTGGCGTTTGAAACTTGGAAAAGATTACACCATATGCGCCTAAGTTTGAAGATTAAAAAGGCGTTCAAAATTAAAAGGGCATTCAAAAGTCAAGCAATAATTTTTGGAATTATTAAAAGGCATCAAGAAGAAATAAATTAAAGGGGCATTTAAATTTTTCAAAAAAGCAAGTAAATTAAAAGGCGTTAGAAATAATAAAAAATCAAGTGGAGATTGAATTTTAAAATTTTGACTTCAAAAGCACTTGAAATTTTCTCAGCACGATTAAATCGAAAGGCATTCGGAAGAAATTAAAATTTCTCTTAGCAAGACGGAGAAATTAATTTAATTAATTAATTAATTATTTTCATAAGTCTAATATTAAATTCCCCCTTCGATTTTGACCCATGCAATTTTAAAATTTCGGATGATTTAATAAGGGGAATTTGCTTTGGAAGTCAATTACGGACGGAAAATAAAATTATGCCTAGCCAGTTTTGACAATCGATGTCGAATTTTTTTTAAACTGGCAATTAAATTAAAATTTTAATTAATTAAAAGTGCCATTTTAAAATGCAGTCGAGATAACTTCAAATCGATGTAAAAATGATTTTCTCAAAATCACTAGAGGTAACTGACAGTCGGGAGGGAATTTTAAATTTAAATCGAGGAAAGAATCTCCCCGAATAGCAAATTGTCATAATAACTGCCAGACGACCGGAATATTCCCTTTTAATTTTAGCAAACGCGTCAGTCATGATGAAGGGAATAAAAGGCATCTGCTAAAATTAGCGCCAGCCTTTTGCTATAAAACTTTGGAGATTTTCATTCTCGTCTCACAAGATTCGAAGTTGAGATTCATGCTGGCAAACTGAGTTGTGAGATTTAATTCGAGAAGTTGCTGAAAGTTCGATTTTTTTGAAGTTTGAGATTGAAGTTGCTGAAAGTTCGATTGTTGGAGTTGCTGAGATTCGAGATTGCAAGTTGCGAAGTCCTTCGAAGTTAAAGGGGTTTAGCATTTTTCATTTCTTCACGTTGTTGAGGTATGTCTTCGAAGTTGCTGAAGCTTTTTATTTTGCTAAAAGTCGAAATGCTTTTTAGTTTAAAAGTTGAAATGCTGAAATCGTTTATGCTGAGAGTTAAAATGCTGAGATTGTTTGAATGCGAAGTTGCTTGAGCTTTGATTTTTCGAAGTCGTTTGAAATTGCTGAGTGTTAGAATCGAATTGGATTTAAATTGTAATTCCTTCGAAGTTGCTGTTTTATAATTTTCGAAGTGCTGATTTTCGATTACTTTTCGAAGTTGCTGATTTATAACTTCCGAAAAGTTGTTTTTTTTAATTGTTGAAGCTTGCTGATTTTAAACTTGCATGTCTAAAACTCTTGGATTTATTTTCTTCGAAGTTGCTGATGTATAACTGTCAAAGAGTTGATTTCAAACTTGGTGATTTTAAATTCGAAATTGCTGATTTTAAATATTGCTGAGACTTAACACGCTTTTTCGAAGATGAAATTGATAAGAGTTAATTTCCCGTGAGGAGTTAAGTTATTTCTTTTGGCTGCGAGTTGCTGGAGGTTGAAGTTTTATTCTTGTGAAGTCAAAGCTTAATGCTAACGCTACTAACGTGTATTTATTTTTGCAGCCGCCAGCCGCCTCACGTGACTATTGTTTTAAAAAGTTGATGGAGTAATATTCGCTTTTGTTTTGCAGATGGCTGACGCTGCTGGAACTAGCAAGGCCGGAACTAAGGCTGCAAACAACGAAGCTAACGCCTCCAGGCAGGCGATTATCAAGGGCCTAAAGAAGTCCTTCATCCCAAAGTCAAAGATCATCTCGAAGTATGGCAATTTGATGGACACCAACCTCGGGTCCTTCAACCTCGAGACGTTCATACGCCGAATGTACGGGCAAGGTGGCAACCTTCCAACAGAGGCATCACAGAATATTGTGAAGAGTGGCTTGTACAATGCAGCAGGCTTCCAACCGGCAGTCCGTTGTCCTGAGTTGATTCTTGAGTGTGCCAACTTCTACAATACTGAGGATCGGACTATCACCTCTCCTGATGGTTTGATCATGGCTAATCTCGCTCCAGATGCAATCGGCGAGGCGTTTGGAATCCTCGCCACGGACAACATGTTGTATAAGTCCAAGGCCAAGGCAGATAAGATGTACGCCACAACCTTCGAAAAGTGCATGAAAAGAATAAACACCTCATGGATGCGCAAGCCAAAGCCACCGGCTGCTAGGCTACCGAAACAAATAATATCAGAGGAGCTGAAGCAGGAATATTGCGACATCATTATGTTGCTCAGCAGAGTCAATGGTAGCCCGCAATCTTTCATATTCGAGCCATGGATGTTCTTTTACATCAGTGTGGTGCTCGAGGGGGACGAGCAAGTGAACTGGGCGAAGATGATAAGTGACAACATCGATGAGCAGTTCCGGAACCTCAGAAGAACAAAGACATTTTATATGAGCTCATATGTCATCTATATGTTGGCTCGGATGACCAAGTACAGAGGATTGGCGTACCAGGAGCCCATTGGCTGCGGCTATAATCAATTCAAGATCCACCAGTCGTGCAGACAGTTGCATCTCACTCACACTGGTGACTTTCAAAGAGTGAATGATGCCTTCACCATGTACATCACGAGAACACTTCAGCAAAGGCTACAGCAGAGGTTATCCGAGGAGGCTCAGGGATTGATCGAAGAATACGGGTGTTGGTTCATCCAGTTCCCAAAATTTACCTACTTGAGACTGCCAGGGTACGATTCGTATGTGTACAAACTGCCGAGGTACCCCACTAACAGAATGATCCTACTCGAGTTGTCTAGGCAATTGGTGGCCTATGACAAAATTATAAGGCGAAAGAAGAAGGGAGGTCTTCATTTTCCCATTGTGTTGGGAAATTCACTCGAGGAATGCCCGACTTTACAAGCAGCCAAGGAGGCCGAGGGTGAGCTAAAGTTCTACAAGCTGACTCTTCACACGAGCCGACAGAATTTTGACCCCAAGGGAATGATTGGAATGGTGCAAGGAGAAGAATATAAACACAAGGCTCACCTGGAGGACTTTTGGGCGAATGCTGGAAGCGAGGACGAAATCAGGAGAAGGATGTTTTCAAGGCTGCCTCTAAAGCTAATCAGGGAGTGTGAGGTGATTAAGGTGCCGGATCAACTTGAGGAGGATAGTAGGGTCACCCATCCAGATTTTGAAACGGTGAAGAACGCTCCGATGCCACCAATAGATTGGGCCGAACCAGAGATTGTGGATCTAGACACCTTGTCTATCCCAGTCATGACATTCACTAGAGCTTGGGTGGATGAGCATGTTAACAGGTTAAGAAGAAGGTCAGTCGCCCTCATGTATGACCTCATGGGTGATAGAAGACCGCCGGTGGTAGCAAAGAGAAAGAAGCAGCTCACACGAGGTCCAGAACCAAAAAGAAGGGAGCCCGTTCAGCCAGAGCCTCAGGGATCGGGAGACACGTCCTCAACTCAATTGGTGTCTCATGCTTCCAGTGTGCGCGAGGTGTCATTATTTGCTAGTCAGAGAGCTAAAAGGAATGAAGAGCTGGAGGATGGCGAAATTAGCCAACCGACGCCAAGAGAGGTGGACACTCAGAGTGTGAATAATCCTGAAGCTGCCAGTAAGCAAGATGAAGGGGAAGGCACGGACATGGACACCCACTTCGATTATTCCTTCGGAGAGGAAGATGCTGGGACACATGAGGGAAGTGACCATGATGTTGAGATAATTGAGCCTCCGCCAAATACTGCTTGGGAAGAAGTTCGGGAAGTGGAAGCCACTGAGGAGCAGCCTCTGATTGTTTATGATATTCAACGAAATTGGCTTTCACAGGCAATCCGAAGGGACCAAGATGATGACACTGACCTCGCAATTGAAATGGAAGAACTCTTGAATAGAACGAGCAAGTCGCCAAAGCGGAAGAGGGCAAGAAAATATACAAGGATAGAAACAAATGAAGCCGGTTCCCGTAGTCTTCACATCGCTGCCCCAAGAGAAGATCACGATTTGAGTGATGCAATGCCGGAGAAGTACACAATCACCACAGTTGAGTTGGGACGCCCTTCAGGAGCGCAAGTGGTGGAAGAAGCTGAAAGTTCATTTCAGGCATTAAAAGATAGGCTGGTAAAGAAAGAAGGAAAGTATAAAAGGTTGAAGAAAGAGCACAGAGCGTTGATTGAGTATGTGCAAAATCTCGCACATCCTGTTGCTCAAGGTAATCCAGCAGCAGAGCTTCCACCAGAGGTGCCACGTGAGCCGATCAGCGGCTTGGAAGAAGTGAAGAGGGCTGTGCGAGAAGGAGATAAGTGGGTGAATGGTGTCCGTGTTGAGGCTGAAAAGTTCATGACAGATCTCGCCTCAGCATTCCAATATGCTTCCAGTATTCTTTCGCGTTTGGATGATGTTGAGCAGGCTTGGGGAGATACCCACATCTTCCAGGACAATACTATCCCACGTCTTGCTGTTTTGATGCGTGTTCCCACGCAAACTCTGGTGAATGAAGGGGTAATTCAAGCGGGCGACAGATATGACTTCCGTGGATGGCATTCAGCAGCGTTCACAGGAAAGAGTTTCTTTGATACTGCAGCAATGGAGTCCTCCAGGATCAGAAAGGCCATGAGGAATATTCGTGAGAGTATTCTCAACACTTTGGAGTCAGTATTCGCAAGGAGGCTTACTAATGAGGAGGTGGATGCAGAGGGACTAAGGGCAAGATTGCAGCCGTTCTTTTCTGAGATGAGAACATTTTCCCAGTTGGATTTTGAAAACATCTCCACGTTTTCAACAATCATTCAGAGCACGCAGGATTCCATCGAGACTTGGGGAAAATCTTGCGAGAAACATGAGCAGATGGTGGCCATCTTGGAGTATCAGTTGAATCTCACTCCATCAATTTCAGAAGAAGAGGTCGACACAGTGTTGGCGCGATTCATAGCGTACGCGGTCAGAGAAAAGAGCAAAGGAATCCGGGTCATGGACGAGAATCTTCTAGAAGGATAGTGGGCATTAATTGCTCATACTGGTCAAAGGAGGAATCTGCTATTTTTAGGAGCATTTATGACGCCACTCCTCCACCTTCTGGCGGTTTTTAGGGCAATCTCGTCTAGGGCTGAGGTGGCTCAATCTGAGCCCTCCGTTGTAATTTGATCTGGGCCGTCTGTTCAAATAGGCCAGCTATATAAGGGGGAGTCCCCCTCATTTGTACTCTAGTAGTCATAGAATCAGAGAATAGAGAGCTATTGTTGAAGCAGAATAGAGAGTAGAAGCTTTTAAGTTAGAGTAGTTTTTCATTTGCATTGTTGAAGAAGAAGGGGAATTCTCCCTTAGAGAATTTTGTAAGAGATTGTCACAAAAGACTATTCTTAATAAAGCTTTTCATTGATGGTGAATTTCAACTTTGTTTCAAATAGTTCGTGAGGTTTCTTATTCCTTTGACTTCAATTAGGAACTTAATTTCATGCTTGTAGTTAGACATGGATGTTTATGCTTGATTTAAGTGAATTTCTTTTATCCATACCACTAACGTTCTTGCTGATGGTAAGCACGTCTTGTGTGGTCAACTGGACTTTTTATTCTTAACTTCGATCAAGGTTCATAGGTAGTTATGCATCGTCGTGATGGTAGTTGCTCTACTGAATCGTGATTTGAACATCATTTTCACCCTTTGAAGATTGCACTTACTTTGTTGACGCTGTCCAATAGGAGGCTAAACAATGTTTGTCGAAGTTCATTTGAGTTGAGCGTAGTATCCATTTGCATTTAGATTAGAAGTTAGATTTTAGAAATCTCTGCAACCATTCAATTCTGCACAATCTTGGTTAGTTTTAGGACATTTGCACGCTAAAGCTAAAACAATCGCGCATAAATCCCCCTTCAAGGCACATATTGGTCGTTACTACACGCAATTGAACAACTACGTAAGTCCCCTCGTGAGTACACAGCATACACACATCAACCAAACTGAGCCTATTCGCATTTAAGGAACCTTGGAGTTGAAGGCGTGATCTTACTTGCAATCTTAGCACGTCGAATACTTTGTTCAAGAGAGAATAGGGGATCCATTTGGAAACTTTGTTCTACCTGGTTGGTGAGGTCACAAAAATCACATCAACAACCTCCTCCTGATCGAGGTTCAGAACACATCATAGAGCTCAAAGAAGGAGCTAAACCGGTGATCACAACTCCATATTGGTATCCGAAGGGGCAAAAGGATGAGATCAAGAAGAATATCCGAGAACTCTTGGAGATGGGTTTCATACGCCCAAGCAAGAGCCCCTTTGCATCTGCAGTGGTTCTTGTGAAAAAGAAGGATGGTACCATGCGCATGTGCGTGGACTATCGTGCTTTGAACCAAAGCACCATCAAGAATAGATACCCCATTCCCAGAATAGATGAGCTCATTGATGAGCTACATGGGGCTAAGTTCTTTTCGAAGATTGATCTGAGTAAGCTACCATCGATACGAATGAGGGGTCGATGTGGAAAAAAGCCAGATGTCACTGGCGTGGCCATTTTGAATTCTTAGTCATGCCATTTGGGTTGACTAACGCTCCGGCAACCTTTCAGTCTTGCATGAACCGTGTCTTCCAGAATCAGTTACGAAGGTTTGTGCTGATATTTTTTGATGACATTCTGATCTACAGCAAGACGTGGGAGGATCACCTCAAGCACTTGGAGGAAGTGCTCAGTATCATGGAATCGGAGAGCTTGTTTGCTAAAGCTTCCAAATGTGAATTTGGAATGGTGGAGTTACTGTACCTTGGCCACATAATCAGTGCTGAGGGAGTAAAGGTGGATCCGGAAAAAATCAAAGCAGTAGTTGATTGGCCACCTCCTAAGAGCTTGACTCAGTTGAAGGGTTTTCTGGGTCTGTGTGGTTTTTATCGGAGATTCGTAAAGGGGTATTCACAGAATGCTGCTCCCCTTACTGATCTCACCAAAAAGGGAGCCTTTGCTTGGTCAGAAAAGGCTCAAATTGTTTTTGATAAATTCAAGAAGATCATGAGCTCGTGCCCAGTCTTGGCTATTCTGGATTCCTCCAAGCCATTCGAGCTGCAATGTGATGCATCAGGTGAAGGAGTGGGGGCTGTCCTGATGCAAGACAAACACCCTATTGTGTTTGAGAGCAGAAAATTGAGGGGTGTGGAAAGATCCTATTCGATTTATGACAAAGAAATGCTTGCCATTATGCATGCATTAGCCAAGTTCAGGCAGTACTTGGTGGGGAATAAGTTCGTGGTTAAAACAGACCACAATAGCCTCAAGCATTTTATGCACCAGAAGGATTTAAATGAGAGGCAACAGAAATGGGTGAGTAAGCTTCAAGCTTACGACTTTGACATTGAATATGTCAAAGGGAAAAATAATGTCGTGGCCGATGCTCTCTCCAGAAGGCCTCATCTTAGCTCATTGTGTGAGCTTACTGCAGATTGGAGAGACATGTTACTTGCTGATTATGCCAAAAATCAGTTTGCAACCAGCATTCTGGAAGGTACTTTCCATGATGAAAAGTACCAGGTGGTTGAGGGATTGATTCAGTATAAGGGGAGAATCTTTCTGGTGGCTGATTCTAAGCTCAAGAAGAAGATTCTTTTGAATTTTCATGACATTCTAGTTGCTGGTCACCAAGGTTTTTTCAAGACCTATAGGCAGATCCGAGAAAGATTTTCTTGGAAAGGTTTGAAGAGAGAGGTTCAACGCTACATTCAGGAATGTCCTGTTTGTCAAGCAAATAAAAATGAGCATACATTGCCAGCCGGTTTGCTGCAACCACTTCCAATTCCCAATCAAAAATGGGAAAGCATTTCGATGGATTTCATCACTAGGTTGCCCAAGGCTCAAGGGAAGGATTGCATTTACGTGGTAGTTGACAGATTAACCAAGTTTGCTCATTTCTTTGCCATTACCAGCACTTTTTCTGCAGCCCAAGTTGCAGATTTGTTTTTTCGAGAAGTGTTTAGACTTCATGGGTTGCCTAAGAATATTGTAAGTGATAGGGACAGTAAGTTCCTAAGTACCTTTTGGCAGGAAATTTTTAGAATGAGTGGTACTGTGCTCACCCCAAGCACGAGTTATCACCCCCAAAATGACGGGCAAACAGAAGTGGTGAACAAGTGGCTAGAAGGCTACTTGAGAAACTATGTGTCAGAACAGCAGAAAGCTTGGGTTAAGTGGCTGCATATAGGCGAGTACTGTTACAACTCTACCTTCCATATGTCAATCAAAATGTCTCCTTTCTTGGCACTTTATGGGTATGAAGCACCCAGCTTTGCAGATTTGGTGTTTGGTGACAGCAAAGCACCATTAGCCAAGGATTTGTTGCAGCATAGTCAGGACATAATGAGATCCTTGAAGGATAATTTGTAGATTGCACAAAATCAGCAGAAGTTGTATGCTGACCAGAAGCGTGTAGAGCGTTCTTTTGAGGTTGGGGATATGGTCTATCTCCGTTTACAACCTTATAGACAGTCAACTCTCAAGAAGAGTGGAGCCGAGAAGCTCAAACCTCGTTTCTATGGACCATTTAGGGTCATCAGAAAGGTTGGGGCTGTAGCTTATGAATTAGAGCTACCTTCAGATAGCAGAGTGCATAACGTCTTCCACGTGTCTCGCCTCAAGAAGGCACTTGGACACAATGTAGTTGCTTCTTCACAGTTGCCACCGTTGGATGAAGGACATTTGGTTCTAGTTCCCGAGGAGATACTTGATGTCAGAGAACGTTCCTTGAGGAATAGAACTATCAGAGAATGTTTGGTAAAGTGGAAGAATCTGCCTATGGAGGATGCAACTTGGGAAAGTGATGAAATATTGCAGCATCCTAGTTTGCGATTGCTTGAGGACAAGCAATCTTGGGGAGGGCGGACTGTAATGTCCCCTTTCTAGCCTGATGATTTTCAAAGGATCATATCTTCTGGGAACCCGAGGTTGGTTTGAAGTTAAAATTAGGGTTTCCTAATTTGAGGAGGTCATTGTCTCGAGATGAGCTTTAATGCATGATTCCTTCCTTGGTTTTCTCAGAGGGCTTCAGTTGGTATGTTCCTGGTTCTCAAAGATTCAGAAATTGGCACCTTACTATTTTAGTAAATTCTATTTTGTGTAGCCTTTCCATGAGTTCTCACGTTGACTTCGCTCAAGGGTCAGCTTGTTTTGCCTGGCTTTGACTTCGTGGCCTTTATAAAGGAGAAGTTGTCATTTAATTAAAAAAGCTTTAATTATTATACTAAACGTTGACCTTCATTAGACTTAATGACTTAATGTCAGGTTTAGCAGTGGTCCTTGAGGGTGGCGCCCCTATTAAGAAATGATTTAATATTTACCTAAGCCAAACAAAGGATTGAGGGGCGATATTTCAAAAAGATGATATTTAATTAAAATATCAATTTTAATGCCCAAAGAGAGTAGGTGTAATGTCCCCTTCTCAAACCTCGATTGTTTCCAGGGACCTGGCCTTTTCCTGAAACCTACAGCTCTTAAGTTAAATTAGGGGCTTCCATTTTGAGGAGGTCGCCGTCCAGAGACAGACTAATGGATTCCTTCGAGGTTTTAGGGTATGTTCATCTCGTATCAGAAAGCATTTTCGGAATTTACTATTTTAGTAAATTCTATTTTACAGAAATTCGGATGGTGAGGAGGCGTATGATTGACTTCACTTGACTCCTCAAGTGTATTCAGTTTCGGGCCAGAATGCATTCTGGGAAGTCGAGCTCATTTCACTTAAAAATAACATTATAATTAAAATGTTATTTTATCACCTTGGCCTAGTCGAATGACTTAATGTCGTTTTAAAAGGTGGACTCAAAGGGTGGCGCCTTCATTAAGGTTATATTTAATATTTGGTGAATTTTCCAAAGTCAAAGGAAATTAATGTGGGCGCATTTATCAAGGTGATGTTTTAATTAAAATATAATTATTGAGCTAAAGGTGAAAAGGACGCCTTATTGAAGGAAAAGTTAGGGTTTGAGCTTGAGTTGGATTTTAGGGTTTTGTGAAGTCAAACGGAACTTATAAAAAGGAGTCTTGTGCATCATTTCATCATCTTTGGTCTATGCTAATGTTATGCTGCCGAAACGGTTGCGGAATTGCTTCGAGGAATGAATGCCTCCTAGGCTGGGCTCGACTTCGTGCTTGAGAGATAGCATCTAGTGGAGAGGTTCGATTATTTAAGGTAGATTTGTGAGTTCATTTGTATTTGTGCTTTGTATTCAGTTTGGTCTTGTTAAGTAAGTTTGCATTTTAGAGAGTTTTCTGTATTTGCTGATTTGATACAGCAGATCCATATTTTTACTCATATCTCAAAAAATACCAAAATGCTAGTTCTGGGTATTGCATCAATCTTTAAGTTTGTAAGGAGCGTTCATTTTCTCCAATTTATAGATCTTAATGTTGTGTATTGAAATTTTAATGCCAAGTTGAATTCTTCAGCTAGGCCGTACCATTTCCTTTTCTTGGGATTTGTGTCTTTTAAAAGATTCAAGGTTTGAGTGAAGTTTTGTGGTCCAAGTTTGGTCGCCTCCTCCCTAAGGGTGTTATGCATTTGTTTTCAAGTCAATAGAGTTAGTAACGAGAGAGATAAGTGCATTTTAGTGAGTTTAAAGGGTGCTGGTTTGATACATTAAGCTACAGGTCTGTTAAATCAGATTAAAGAAATCTGCATTTTCTTTGGGATTGGTGTTGGGGAATCCTTAAGGCTTGTGGAAGACATCTTCGTTGTTGCATCTCTATTTACTTCTCTGGTTGTATCGAAAGCAAGGTGTTGTTTAACATATTGCAAGCTGCTGGTTATATGATAATAAGTGCAGATCTGATTATGACAGTCCGAGAAATCTGCATCGTCTGATTTGGTTTGGCATTGTGGTTAACTTAAAAGCTTGAAGCAGATTTATTGTTGAATGCACCAATTGAAAGGAATCTGATATCTTGACATTGCAGGCAATAATTATATATTGTAAACTGGCAGTAGTACTGACCAGTATTCTTTAATATTGCATTGTCATTATTTGTAATACTCGTCCTTGCTTCAGTACTAGTTTGAAATAGTTATAACTCCGCCCTATGGTCGCTACTGTCCATTCTGGATGAGCAAGCACATTCTGGGTGTCGAGAAGTTTCCTTTTTCAGCATTATTTCTTTCAAGCATTGTTTTGTTTTCACTCCGTCATATGGTCGCCCCTCACTCCGCTTGGGATTGGGTAGCACATACTTGGCGTCGAGTTCCTTTTCCAGCATAAGCAGTTTATTTTAGATCCTCTGACCAATGCTCGCCATCATCGGCGCCATTCTGGTTAGAGTTGCTTTCTTGCACGTTTGGGTTTCTTTCTCTAACCTTAACGGGTGCACTGCTTTGTAATCTGTTATTTGAAAAAACGAAAAAATTTGGCTTGGAATATTTCAGTGGTATCAGAGCCAAGATCCTGCCATCCTGTGCCCATCAGAGTTCATTTGACAGATGAGTGACATAGATACCAGATACTACGAACAGAGAAAGATGAATACAGAGAAGTCTCTATTTGAGTTAATGCATGATATATGTATGCTATTGAAGGATCCTGAGTTAAGGTGTGGAATCAGACAGTTTTATGCTAAGTCTGAGAAGACGGATTTGATTGGGGTCTCTAAAGAATGCCAGTTCAAGAGGAAATGTGAATACGAGGCTGACATACTCTACAGAGATTATCAGAGCATGACAGATGAGTTTAAGAACGGTGTTTCATTTGATACCTTTTTGGATTGTGTGGTGACTTATTCCCCTGGAAAGCGGGCTATGGTCAACTACATCAAAAAAATGATTAAGGAGGAAGCAGAAGGTGCCATGGTTACCGGTGCAATAAAGGTAGAAGAAATGCCTGTTTGTAGGTTGCAGCCCACAAGTAAGCAGAATGAAGAGAAAAATCATTCAACTAGTGTTGAAGAGGGCACAAGTGAGGTGCTCATTTTGCCTAAAAATGATAGGGCGTTGGATGAAGAAACCTTGACAGATGAGGAGTGTGCGGGAGAGCCCCATAATACTCCCCTTGACTTGCATGTGATAGCAAGTGATGTAGATCAGTTCGGTGAGAAGAATATAGCAGCCGACTTGAATTCTAATTTGGATTCATCTCATGAAGGTTTTGAGACTAAGGGTTTCACAAAGGATGTTGGTAATGATTTCGAGGTGTTTGTACCTCTTCTTGTTGAAGATTTAGTGATAGATAGTTTTCCTCTTGTTGCTGTTCAAACTCCTCAAGAGTTTTCACAAGATGAATTTATTACAAGTGATCAGGAAAACCTCTATGGCATGCATATGACTGTTCATGATGAGATCAGAAACATACCTATAGGTGATAGGTTCATTGAAGATAAGGATGATAAAAAATTTCTAACAGCTAGCTCTAAAGATTCCTTACGTCCTTTCAGTGACAGTGCTAAGGGTGGTTTTGAGTTTGAACCTCAGACCCAACCATTGGAGGAAGGTACTTATGAAGACATCAGCTTTAGTGATTTGGGAGTTGACCTATTCCAAGAATCAACACTCCAAGTGTTGCACAAAGAACACTCTTCGTGTGATCGAAGCAATCAGCCTCTCACCATTTGGGATCCAGGTGCGAAGGCACTTAGTGATGACATACCGGTATGGGATGAATTTCCCTTTGATCCGGATGAAGAAATGGAACTCGATAAGGGTTCTCTTTCAGCAGACAATGGTGTTAATATGCTTAAGTTTGGGGCTGCTTTCAAGTTTGATCAGAGTAACATGGAAGAGGAAACAGAGTTTGAGGGCCCTATGGCTCTTGAAGATGAAAGGTTTGGAGGAATTACCAAACACAAATCTGATTTACCAAGACATAAAGCTGATTGCAATCAACGAGTTGAAGGCTTAGTGGAGTATGATGTTTTCCAAGACATTGAGCATTCCCCACTAGTTGGTGGTGAAGTACAAGAATGTTGGAGCAACAATGAGGGCAGCAAACGCGTGAAACAAAGTTCTGATTTTCAGTTACCGCCTAGCAGCAATTCACCATCTTCGCATTCTTATGAGTGTGAAGGCCAACCTGAGGTGTCCGTTGAAGATGAAGTGCGAGCCCTATCTAGATTTGATCGCACACATAGTCTGATTGAAGAGCTTATTTGGGATGCTCAGCTTGAAGAGAGACAAAGAGGAGTGAAATATGAAGTTGCTCTTCCCAAGTTGCAACTTATCAGAAACTCATTGGAGACCTTGAAGTCTGAGTACATAGGCTTGATTGAAGATAGAGATCATGCCGTTGAATCTGCAAAGAAGGCCTTCATTGTTTTCGAAGAAAGGGAGAGTATGGTTGATGAGCTCACTTTGGAGCTTAAATCAACAAAGGACAAGTTGAAAGAAACTCAGTTGGATCTAACAGAGGTTGCAGACCAGTTTGCAGATTTCAACTTTTTCAAGGAGCAAGAGGATGCACAAAGAGCTAAAAAAATCAATCAAGTAATTGGAGATTTTGACTATCTTCAAGAGGAGTTTGATCTTGAAAGCATTTCAAGAGAGTCAGAAGTTGCATGTGCAGATTTGGGGCAGCGAGACGTAAGGAATGGCTTCCAAGTCTTCGACAATCCCTTCTTTGAAGTGGGTGCTGAAGCAAATTATGACAATCCTCTCTTTGTTTTGAAAAATGAGTCAAGTAGTGAAGTGACCAAGCATGAGGTCAAGCGTGAACTCCAATCTAAGGATGCCTTGAAATCACTCCATGACGATGTGCCACGCATGTTGAGTAGTAAAGAATGCTTAAGAGGAATTGAGGACGCAGTCTTCACTTTGGAAAAGGGACAAAAATATGGTGATTGCACTCTTGTCAATCCATTCCTTGGGGTGAGGGATGCTAGTCTGCTCGGGGAGTTGAATTTGAAGTCATCTTATGTTTCATGCTTCAGTGTTCCTGAAGTTTTCATGGATAGGTTTCAAGGGTTCATCACACGGAATGCCAGTTTTGCAACTATGCCCTTGATTTTGACTAGCACTCAGAGATGTGCTATGTTTCCTTGCAGGAGTGTTGGAGATTATTTTCAGTTGGGTATTCAAGCTTGGGATTCTCAACATGGGTTGATGGAGCATACAGTTTGTGGAAAGAAGAAATTATGGAGGAACAAGAATCAAATTTTCAGACTTTTTGGTGTCGTTCTTTTCTTTAGCAGCTTCTTGATGGTTCCATTGGTTCATCAACAAATGGATTGGAGAGAGATTTTGAGCATGGGTTGGAGAAACGAACGATTGGTTGCTCTTGAATGTGTTTTCCGGCTAAGACATGGACAGATTTTGAGACTCGAGCTTGCTGGTTTGAGGCAGACCAGCCACCTTACAGGTTGCGTTTATCGCATTCAGGAGAGTTGGTTCATCACTCCTGATCAAAGAGGTGGTAGTTCTCTCATGGAGATGAATCTAGTGTGTTTTCCAACCACCTTGGAGGTGTCACCTTGCAGCTCGATGGTCATCTCACATGCTCACGTTCGGGATCTTGAGTGGTGTTGTTGTTTTCCCTTGGGTAGGACTCAAGAATCTGATTGCACTACGCTGATCGTAGCCTTGATCAGCAGCAATTATTTGTTCCATCACACTTTTCCTACTCTCCAAATTCATCTTATGATGGTTGATGATGTAAACTTTGACAGTTTACTCTCAGTATTGATTCATGACAGCAGTAGCTCACATGCTTTGGTTCACCATTCGGAGATTCATGGGGTTGGGACTATGATTGTTTTCTGTAGTCTTCATGGTTGTGCCAGTATAATTCAGATGAGGCATGGTAGCTTTATGCGGAGACATGAGTATGAGTTTGTTGAGCTCTTGCAAAGGAATGCTTCCTTCCTGGTAAGAATATTTTTAGGGGTCACACTTGCAGTCATGGTCCCGTTTGTTACCATGTGGAGGTATGGGGAGGGGTTCGATTTTGATTTGAATAGTCTATCTCTCCTATTGCTTGGAATGGTGATTGACAGTAGTATGGTTGATACTGTTAATTCGGGGGATCGTGGACATGAGATGTTGCATGATTTTGATTTCCTTCCTTTAAGATCTTTCAGTTTGAGAATCATAGATGGTAACACTTTGGAGTTACAAGGGGAGTCAGTGCAGCATTGGCACGATATTTTCATTGATGTGATCAGAGTGGCGCAGCGGAAGCATGGTGGGTTGTTCCTGAGACGCATTTGGGAACCAGGGATCATACTTGTTGCGTATGGATTAGTCTTCAAACTACTGGAGTTGTGGTGGTATTGCTTGAGGACAAGCAATTTTGGGAAGGGCGGATTGTAATGTCCCCTTCTCAAACCTGATTGTTCTTGTGACCGTTGGCCTTTTTTCTGGAAACCTGAAGGCTAGTCGGAAGATAAATTAGGGTTTCCTATTTTTGAGGAGGTCATTGTTCAGAGATGGTGGATTCAATGGCGGATTCCTTCTGGGTTTTCAGAGGGCTTCGCAGGGGTATGTTCATCTCGGCATTCAGAGCATTTTCTGGAATTTACTATTTTTAGTAAATTCTATTTTTGGCAGTAAACAGGATGGTAGCAGGCAGTTGACTTTCCCCTTCAGTTGACTCAAGTGGCGTATTCAGTTTCGGGCTTCAGAATGCAGTTCTGGGAAGTCGAGCTCATTTCACTTAAAAATAACATTATAATTAAAATGTTATTTTATCACCTTGGCCTAGTCGAATGACTTAATGTCGTTTTAAAAGGTGGACTCAAAGGGTGGCGCCTTCATTAAGGTTATATTTAATATTTGGTGAATTTTCCAAAGTCAAAGGAAATTAATGTGGGCGCATTTATCAAGGTGATGTTTTAATTAAAATATAATTATTGAGCTAAAGGTGAAAAGGACGCCTTATTGAAGGAAAAGTTAGGGTTTGAGCTTGAGTTGGATTTTAGGGTTTCGTGAAGTCAAACGGAACTTATAAAAAGGAGTCTTGTGCATCATTTCATCATCTTTGGTCTATGCTAATGTTATGCTGCCGAAACGGTTGCGGAATTGCTTCTAGGAATGAATGCCTCCTAGGCTGGGCTCGACTTCGTGCTTGAGAGATAGCATCTAGTGGAGAGGTTCGATTATTTAAGGTAGATTTGTGAGTTCATTTGTATTTGTGCTTTGTATTCAGTTTGGTCTTGTTAAGTAAGTTTGCATTTTAGAGAGTTTTCTGTATTTGCTGATTTGATACAGCAGATCCATATTTTTACTCATATCTCAAAAAATACCAAAATGCTAGTTCTGGGTATTGCATCAATCTTTAAGTTTGTAAGGAGCGTTCATTTTCTCCAATTTATAGATCTTAATGTTGTGTATTGAAATTTTAATGCCAAGTTGAATTCTTCAGCTGGGCCGTACCATTTCCTTTTCTTGGGATTTGTGTCTTTTAAAAGATTCAAGGTTTGAGTGAAGTTCTGTGGTCCAAGTTTGGTCGCCTCCTCCCTAAGGGTGTTATGCATTTGTTTTCAAGTCAATAGAGTTAGTAACGAGAGAGATAAGTGCATTTTAGTGAGTTTAAAGGGTGCTGGTTTGATACATTAAGCTACAGGTCTGTTAAATCAGATTAAAGAAATCTGCATTTTCTTTGGGATTGGTGTTAGGGAATCCTTAAGGCTTGTGGAAGACATCTTCGTTGTTGCATCTCTATTTACTTCTCTGGTTGTATCGAAAGCAAGGTGTTGTTTAACATATTGCAAGCTGCTGGTTATATGATAATAAGTGCAGATCTGATTATGACAGTCCGAGAAATCTGCATCTTCTGATTTGGGTTTGGCATTGTGGTTAACTTAAAAGCTTGAAGCAGATTTATTGTTGAATGCACCAATTGAAAGGAATCTGATATCTTGACATTGCAGGCAATAATTATATATTGTAAACTGGCAGTAGTACTGACCAGTATTCTTTAATATTGCATTGTCATTATTTGTAATACTCGTCCTTGCTTCAGTACTAGTTTGAAATAGTTATAACTCTGCCCTATGGTCGCTACTGTCCATTCTGGATGAGCAAGCACATTCTGGGTGTCGAGAAGTTTCCTTTTTCAGCATTATTTCTTTCAAGCATTGTTTTGTTTTCACTCCGTCATATGGTCGCCCCTCACTCCGCTTGGGATTGGGTAGCACATACTTGGCGTCGAGTTCCTTTTCCAGCATAAGCAGTTTATTTTAGATCCTCTGACCAATGCTCGCCATCATCGGCGCCATTCTGGTTAGAGTTGCTTTCTTGCACGTTTGGGTTTCTTTCTCTAACCTTAACGGGTGCACTGCTTTGTAATCTGTTATTTGAAAAAACGAAAAAATTTGGCTTGGAATATTTCAGTACGCCTTCTTGAGGAGATGAAGGTTTTGACCTAAAAACAGATTCTAGGGTTTCGTGAAGTCAAGCAGAAATTATAAAAAGGGAGTCTTGTGCATCATTTGGGTTATCTTGGAAAATACACCGTTATGCTGCCGGATTGATTCTGGATTGCTTCGAGGGATGAAGACCTCCTAGTTTGGGCATCTCTTCTCGTTTGTAAGACAACGACTAGTGATGATTTTAATCTAGTTTGTGAGTACTTAGAGTTCGTGCATTGTAATCAGCATCCCTTCATTTAGGATCAGTTTTGGCATATTAGAGTTTTCTGTTTTCAGTGAATTAGCTTAGCAGATTTGTCTTTTCATTCAAAAATCAAAAAAGACAAAGCATATCAATGTGGGTATTGGCTATTTATCTTCCTTTGGTCTAGGCGCCATTGTGTGTCAATTTGTAGATTTTTCATTGTAGAATCTGATTTTATAAAGCAAATCGCCCTTCTCAGCTGTAGCCGTACTTTTCAGTACATTGGGATTCGTGTATAAAAAAATAGTTGCATCTCCGGTCTGTTTTATGATCTGTTCTTGAGCGCCCCTATCTCAATTGAGTTTGGCAATTGGTATTTATCATTTTGGAGGAGTATATAGAAAGTTTCGAGCATTTCATGGTTTCCTATGATGCTGTTAATACGTTGAAAAGTGCAGGACTGTCACAGCAGATTGGATAAATCTGCATATCGTTTATTGTTTGGTGTTGCTAGTTCTCTCGAGCCACGTGAAGACATCAAGGAAGATTACCTAAGCTGGAAGAATAAGGTTGGATCTTTAATCTGCTGTATCTGTGATCTTTACCTTCCGCAATAAGTTTTGAATCTTGTCTAACTCCCTTATAAGCTGATTTTTATTGATAGCAAGATCTCATTTCTTAAATTGTAAGTTGGCAGTAGTACTGACCGCATTATAGATCTTTGCTTTATCAGATTGTATTAGTCTTTTACTTCCAGCAGTTGTTTGTTTAATTGACCTCCGCCCTATGGTAGCTACTATCCCATTCTGGGTTAGAAAGCACATTCTGGGTGTTGAGAGTTTTCCAGTTTCAGTAGTTTCTTTCAAGCATTGCTTTTGTATTTACTCCGTCATATGGTCGCCCCTCACTCCGCATCGGATTGGGTAGCACATACTTGACGTTGAGTTCCTTTCTGCAAATAGATTAGAAGACCCTCTGACCAATGCTCACCCTCAGCGGTGCCATCCTGGTTAGAGTTACAGCTTAAGCAATTTGTTTCAGATCCTCTGACCAATGCTCGCCATCATCGGCGCCATTCTGGTTAGGGTTGCTTTCTTGCACATTTCGGTTTATCTATCTAACCTTAACGGGTGCATGCTTGTAATTTGTAATCTGAATCATTGAAAAACGAAAAAATTTGGCTCGGTATATTTCATAAACCATAGTTATCTATATATAAATAAACAATTTGAGTCTGCTAATAAAATTACTAATTCGAGTTTAATTACTGAGACTTGCTCACTGTAAATCAAAGAGTTGAAGAGCGAATTTATTCAGAAGATATATAGGAATATCATGGTTTGATTGAATCTTGCATTTAGATCAAGTTGGGCTTCTGACACAAATCTACAGAACCAGCCTCAAACTTTATCATTACAGACCCAATTACATTATTGTTGCTGCGAGAAGAGATCCACAATGAATTAGTTCATCAAAGGTTTGGAATCCTGTGGAGATAACTTCAAGAAGCGCTCAGATCTCAGTGATTACTAAGAAGATAAACAGAGCCATATTCATCAATGTATAGATAAACAAATTCGAGTCTTCTAAGGAAGTTATGATTTCAAGATTTACTATTGTGACCTATATTAGAGGAACAATTCAATTGGGTGTCAATCTACAGTACAGCAATATCTTTGCATCTGCAAACCACAACAAATACTGATATAAACTCATTGTCAGTATATATATAGTACAACGTATTCAAAGTCATATTTTGGGAATTCATGGTTCTCTGTCTGAAGTTTTTGGTAAATAGTTGAAGTTTCAATAAAATTGGCAATCAATATATTGTTCACATCTGCATATAATTTGACACCATAGCATTGTCAAATTAGACAAATCGATAATAGACTCAATCCACCGGGTCGGGGTTCTCACACAACCACATGAGCTGCCCTTACTCATGGAACAGTTGAAGCCAAGGATTTGAACCTGCAACCATTATCCATGTCTTTCAACAGCTTAACTATTTGTTCTACAATTTGTGGACCTTTTTATTAATTTATTCACTTTAAATTTGCTATAAATTTATAATTATCTCATTTAGTTTTTCAACTTGTTTTAATTTTTTTATAGCATATTAGATTGTTGAAATTCAATTTGAACCACACACAATCACTTTGAGATGACTTGTGCAGGTTCATAAGGCATTGAGTGCCATCGTCATCAACAACCTCTGAAGTGTACAGAGGCAGTCAAATTTCAAGAGAGCCCAAAAGGTCAAAGCATTGATCACGGATGATAATTGGTGGGTTTGTGTGGATTACCTTTTGAGTTCACTAAGCCCATCATAAGTATGATCAAGTTTGTTGATCCAAATCGATCATGATTGGGAAAAATCCATGATGACAGAGACTCAATAGAAAAAATAAAGGTCATAATAGCACCAAAAGTGAATGACCCCACAAGAGCATTTTGTAAAGAGATGCAACGAATCATTGTTTATCACTGGAACAAAATGACCACACTTTTGCATCTCCTAAGTCCTAACATTTGTTTTTCACCCCATAGATATTCTTTCCTTGCCCAAGAGGGTGACACTATATAGAGATGCTAAAATTACCGAGGGAAAAAGATTGCAATCACTACTCTTCCCAAATCCAAATCTAGAGAAAATTGTCATGGTTGAGTTTGGTAATTTTATAACTTCAAGGAATCACAAGCTTAGCACCCCTTGAGACAAGCACAAACAGAATGCTCACACATGGAGTACCTCCTTGGCCAAGGCACTATCTACCTACAACCTCTTACAATCAAAATTCTATCATAGATATGCATTTTTAATTAAAAACAACTTTCCTAATTTTTTTTGGCAGTTATATAGTATATTTTTAATTTTATAATTGCACCTATTGGAGTAACTGTCTCCAATCTCAACAAATTGTGAGTTGTTCTTGAGTTGACTAAAACTAGAGTACACACACGGTACACCTTTGCTCATTTAGTTAAGCACAACTACTTGGCTGCAAAAAAGGCAAAGGAGCTGGTCTATGTGCATTTCAATTTGCATCTATTGTCACATAAGCAATTGGAGTGCATGGAAGGAGCAACAAAGAATTGAGCTATGGCCCTTCAATATGCCAACTCGGATGCTTTTGTTGCACAATTTGCCACAATTTCTTTAGAAGATGAGGAGGCTTATACATATGGTGCAAATAGTTGGAGTGGTGTTGAAGTTAAAACTGATTCAAATATATAAGCACAAAATAGGAATAAAACATAATTAACTACTTTAATCAATGCCTAGTGCCTAGGCCATGTCAAGTCAAATTGACATGACTTTGACTCGATCAAAGTAGAGTATATTTTAAATTTTAAGCATGGGTTATTGAATAACCTACATTTTTCTCATTTTTCCCTTCTTGTCATGTTTTTTCAAAAAATAGGGTTTAGGGTTTAGGGTAAAAATTGTCATGTTTTTACTATGAGGTGATCTATCTAGGAGGTGTCTTTTCTGTTATCCCCTCATCTTGCCAACCATTTCCTTCTCCCTATGAATTGACCCCATGTGTTGATCATCCATGATGGAGGAGTGAGATTCCAATGGGTGCCTTGAAAATGCCATCTCTCCTAAGCCCAAAGGCAGTACCCTCTATACTCCCTTGGCCTCCTAAGGCTCATCAAGTCCCATCTGAGGTGGCGTGCCTAGGAGAGTGCCCCATCACCATTCCCCTCTTGTAGTCTCAGTTCCTTTCATCATGGCTGAACATTAAGACATGACAAACAAAGATTAATCATATTTACTGATATAAGGAAACAGCCATAACAGCAATACATCATTGGCACCTTGATCTTCTAATCAAACAATCGAAATCACATATATTCAATGGTGCTACAACTTATTATTGTAAATCAGATTTCATACCACCGATTCAGGATATCAAACTGTTGTGTACATGCAAATCTATCATTTATTTCTATTTCCTTTTATTTAATGTTTCCCTGTAGATGATCGCAGGTCTATATGTTCTTCTCCTTCAGCCAATCTGTTCTTAATATTTGGAAGACATTGTTAGTGTAAGTCAAACGCATAATAATCTATCATTCATATTCATAAAGAACCATAATTACTTTACAAGGCCCAATAATCATCATTATTGTCTAAAATAATGTACATACATACATATATACATATATATATATGAACTTATCTGATTGTCTGCTGCTGTACTCAGGAATATGTCCCAGACTCCTTATTTATTTTTGCCTCCATTCGCTATTTATATCTGTGTTCTTATCTCCTTATTTTCTCTTCATATATCTGTATGTCTCCTCATTACATTTTTGCTGCTTTTTTCAGTGTAGATTTTGTTTTTCCATATGATCCCCTATATTGATTCCCCTTGATGCCATTTATATCTTCACATGAAGAGACACATCACTTTGTAAGGTGGTATACTTTTGAAAGGACCCAACCCCCTGGGTTTACAAACTGATCGCTGCCCTTAACTTTAATTGTTGTTCATAATTTTAATCGCTGTTTTCATAAGTTAACATCACCTATTAATTATCAATGCTACCCAACTATATTCGCTGCCTTTTGTAATGGGAACACTACCTTATATTAATCGCTGGGGTATAGATTAAACTGCTGCCCTGATATTCATCGCTGCCTCCTCCTTTTGTTAGGCATTTTTTTTTCTTATTCACAGGTCAGCCTCCTTTTGTCTTATTCATAGGAGTCAATCGCTGCCTTTATCATCAATCACAGCCTTTGTGCCTTTTAATTGCTGCTCTTAATCCATACTATATGGTGATTATTATATGTATCTTATTTTATTAATATATTTACACACTTAATTCATTGTTAATATTTTTATATATTTTATTAATATTTTTAGTATCATATTTATAATGATTATAATTATAATAATATTTAAATTGCTAATATTAATATTTATATAGTTATTTATTTTATTTATTCATTTGTATTTCAACATTTAGTGCAAATTTGGGGCACTCCCAATTAGGGGACATTACACTCTAATATGAATATCCATCTCTTCTCATTGCAGTATGAAAAACAACTTCCTCTTGATTCAATATCTTCATTATAAAGTCTTCTACCACAACCTTGATGTCTTTGACTAAGGAATCTCCCTCCTATTCCTCCCTATCTATTCCATCTTATCTCAAATCTTTTACTCAATGTTTCTTCTGCCTTCAATGCAAATTGGAATGCTTCTTCAAATATCTATAATCTTACCATACTTAACTATTCTTGAATAACTCCTCTCAATCCATTAATGTATCTTGCCACCTTTGCTTGATAAGCTTTACTATATCCAACTATAATTATCATTCTATAAAATTACTCAATATATTCTTTCACAATCTTCTCATTTTGTCTCAAACTTTGTATTTTTTTAACAATTCTAACTAATTATCAATAGGTATAAGATTACTTTTTAACTTTGAAACCATTTTATCCCAATTCTCTATCTTTTCTTTATCTCTCATGCTTTTGTCCAATTGTACAAGTCTCTCCACTATATTACAGCATTTCCTTTCAATTTAGTCTTAGCAAATCTAACCCTTTTAGGATCTATAATTTCCTTATACTAAAAATATTCTTCTAGGTCATGCATTGAAACAATCAATTCCTCCATATGCAAACTACGAGAATAACTAACAATATAAAAAATGAGGACGAGCCAAATCTAAACAAGTAATCTATGGATGACAATGATGAGTCCCTTAACAAATTCCTAGCTAATGAGGATGAGCCAAATCTAGACGAGTGATCTATGGATGACAATGATGAGTCCCTTTTGGAGTTGTGGTTGGAGGCACAAAGATTTGTACTACAGGTGCAATCATCTTCAAGGAGGCCAACTTCATCTAGCTCTATGTCAAGCGACCTTCGGGCATACTCTAATGAGAGGTTGTCTACCTCACTCACCTCAAAACCCTTTTGTGTTAGGTGAGAGATGTTTCTCTAAATCCTATTGTCGAATCTTTGTGCTCCAATGGCTAGGGCGACCAAGGAAGCAAATGAATTGTGTTTACAAGACAAGATTTCCTACGAGATGGTTATGGGTATGTGTGTGCATGATGCTCACGTTGTGATGAAGGATTCATTTAGTTCCTCTTTGGCTAAGGAGGTTTGTTTGGATGTCCCTCTCAAGGTCTTCCCTACTTCTATCGTTGTTCCTTCCTAGGCTTTAGGGGAGGGGTTGACTAACCATATCATCATTCTGAACTCTTATCATTAATAGCTCTATTGCTTGGCTTAAGAGCTCGTTTGTTGGGAGACTTTGCGGGCTTCATGCCAATAATATTGTTGTTAGAAGATGGGTGCTTTGGTGCTTACTCTGCTGAATGACTTATTGTTTTCATTTATGAACCTGAATGATCATTCAAGGATGCTTTTGGAAGGTCCTTGGTTTCTTGGGAAGAATGGTCTTTCCTTAAAATTGATCTCCGAGTATCAATCTGATGAAAAAAAGCATCAAGTTTCCCGTATGGGTTAGATTGTTGAGACTGCCATTGGAATACTAGGATGAAGAGATATTTATGAGCATTGACAATACTTTTGGATAGTACATTATGACAGATGGGGTCACACAATTCAAGAAAATTTTGTTGTTTATAAGATTTAGTGTTCTTGTGGAGGATGACAAGGTGCTCCCTTCACAAATTACCTTATCATCTAAGTTGGGTAATTGGGTGTAACAAATTGATTTCGAAAACTCTTTGGTTGTTTTCCATTGTTTATTTAAAATGGGCCATGTCAATGCTATTTTCCCAAGCAACAAGAAACACTATTTAGTTTGGCGGAAAAAGAAACTTGCACTAGCAATTGATAATGATTGCAACACCACTACTATGGTCGGGCAAGAGGGAAGCAAGCGATGTGTTCCTAAAGATAGAGAAATGATGGAGACTCCTTCGACAAAGATTCAAAGAGAGGCTTCGAAGTTGAGAGTTGGAATGACTTGTAGCCCTCTAGATTCTTCCACAAAAAGGAGACCTAAGCGTTGTTGGGTGAAAATTATGTAATCAGCTTTTTGATATATTACACAACTAGGACTTCAGCCACAGCTATGTGAGATGTAAATCTCTCCTCTCATAAAGGGGAGGCGCCCTTCTTATTGCTGACAAAAGCGATAGTAAAACAAACAAGTAATTACAAAATGTACACAATACTTACGAAGTGGGGGGGGTGTGTTACATTCATCCTTCTCTCTTTTTTCAGAGAAGATGTTTACAATGCTTCACTGTTGGAAGTTCTCAATTCACAATAACTCTAAACTAACAACGAGCAGTAATGCCAATACATATATCTTGTCAAAGCAAAGCGTAGAGGTACCAGAAGTGATTAACAATAAACTAATAAAAATAAAAGGGAAAGCTCACGAAGGCACAAAGTCGTTCCGTAGCTTTATCAATGGTGGATTTGTGATAGGCGTATCGTTTGTTGCGTTAGAAGCACAAAGTCTTCTTAGATGCAGCAATTCCTCGAACAGCATAAACAACAAGCGCAAAGTCTTGTAGATTATCCAACCAAAGTATCCAAAGAGCATGAACAATTACAAGCACAAAGTCTTGTAGATCATTCAACCAAAGATAAACAAAACACAAATGAAAATCTAAATAAAGGATGTAACACAAAGTTTACATGAATTACTTAGAGTCCTTCAGATTCCATAAGCTAATCACCACCAAATGAGATCAATTCATAAGATTATTGAATCCAATGCAAAGTCTAGTTTGCAATCTTCTTCTTTATTGATCAAATTTCATTCACAAAGCATGAACACAAAGTTTCACAATTCTGCTTCAAAAAGGGCAGCACTTCATTGCAAAATACTAAAGGATAAATTTACAATAGAAATCCCTCACATTATATAGAAAGAGGGATGACCAAAATTAGGAATCTAATTAAGGAAATCAAGGAAAGTTAGGTGAGCGATTTAAGGAGATCTCACCTAACTTTGACCAAAGTCAAAGTGTAATTTGTTTTCAAAAGATTACATCTTCGAACTTGGTGCAATTACAATTTACAAAAAGACATATAAGATGTCAGGAAATATTTACAAGATGCATAAAGGGATGCACTGGAAATGTCTAACACTAGAGATTAGGAACCTTCTTCATGTTTCCTTGCTTTGGGCGCGGAAGTCTTCGTATTTCTTCCTGGTCTCCTATACGAACTTCTCATCCGGACCAACGGTGTAATCCACAATGCTATGAATTCTCGTGATCGATCTCATGGCAGATGAGTGAACCTTCTTGCACCTGTCAAGATGCGTTTTCAGGTTATCCAATGTGAGCCTTGTATCACAAATGACGTTCAGAGAGGCTTCTGAAAAGTCTGCATTGTCAATCAACTTCATGATGGCTTCCTTGAAGATCTGAGGATATTTCTATGGCTGGCAGGAAGATACGATTCTTCCTCAAGAAGTTGACCTGGCACCTCCTTGATACCTTTTTCAAGAATAACACAATGCCCTTCGACATCTCCTGACTTGGTGGAGGTCTCCGTAAGAGATTGAATTACTTGAATTCGATGTTTCAAGAATTCTCTTACCTCAATCAACTTTTTTTGTCAGGAATTACCCCGCTTCCACCAATTTACTGAGCTTCACTTGCTTCATCTGTGACCATGACAGCAGGCATTTTTCCATATCTCCGTGCTCCCGAAAGTACACTTTTCTCTTATCAAGCTCTATGGTGAGCTTGGCCAATAGAGTAGTTTTCTCGTCCCCAGCAATTATGATCGAGACCGTGTTCTCGATCTTCTCAATGAAATCATACAACACTTTGCCTTTGGAGGCGAACTTCTCAGCTTTCTTTCACGGGTCCTCAATACTTACCACTGTCAGTGAGTTGTGCATTAGTTGGAGATCCTGCAAGTCTCTTTACAATAGTGGCATAATGCTCTGCCCTCTATTTGTACATATTGCGAGCTTGCTCCATTTTATCCAGTCTTCCAGCCAAGATATCCAATGTCACTTGCGCATCTGCTTTTGCACTTTCATTGCTAACCTTGCCAAGCTGGACTTTTGTCACTGTGTAGTCTTCCATATTGACATCTCCTTCTTCTTGTGGCGGTATGCCAATCTCCGCATACTTGTGACCAGTCTTGTCAACGTTCAGCCTTGAGTATACTTTTGCCTTTTTCTTCCCTTTAGCCTTTGGAGGGACTATCTCTTCGAGGTTGAGCTCCTCTGGAGAGATCATTTGCTTCTTCCGCTTCGACACTTGAGATATCAGCCAAGGGGGAAGGAAGGAGGTGTGAACTTCTAGATTCACTGTCAACTCAGTTGTCATCGTCACTTCTGAAGTTATTGTCACATCTGAAGTTACCATGGGTATTGTGACAATAGGAGAAGTGTCTGTCATCATTGCTCCTGTAGACTGCACATTGAGTTGATCACACATTGACTCATTCATGAAACGATTGAATTCATTTTCAGAAGTGATATCATACGTCGGTGAAGAAAGGCTAGGAATGGATAATGGAGGACTTGACAGTATATCAACCATATGAATGCTTGTCACCGAGGGAGTATCAAGCGAGGTTGATGCTGCAGGATAGTGGATATCTCAACTGCAGGAATGCATGTGGTAGGAATGGGTGATGAGGGAACAGGAGGTGGAGTTTTGAATTTGGTGGGGTATGAGGAACGCTGGAAATCACAGGCAATGACGTTCTAGAAATTTCCTCAACTACATTCTTAGGTGGAGACGTAGTTCTTTCTTGATCATGCCTAGGTTCCTGTTGATCACCCTCTTGTCTCTCCGATTCTAGTTCACCTTCAGATTCTTCTTCAGAATCTTGCCGCTTTCAGAAACCTCTTCTGCATCGGAGTTTGCTTCTCCTGAGTCTTCATCTTCAGCGGATTGGCCACTGGAAGTACTTTCTTCATCGGAATCTATCTCCTCTGGAACAGCCTTTTTACCTTTACAGCGAGATGGATCGGATTCCGTGGTTTCTCCTTCTGGGACGGATTGGGTATCTTTCTTGCCAACAGTAAACTCGATCCTGGGACCTCTTCGTGAAGAAGTGGGAACAGCCGCTGATTTATTTTTCATGCGGAGTTCTTGCTGTCGGTGAGCTTCTACTTCAGATTCTTCTCCTTCCGAATCTGTTCTGAAACTTTTCATTTCAAAACCATGCTTATGTAACCATTCTGCAGTGTTGGCTAGGATTGGCTTCAATCTCTCTCTCATGCTGGTACTTTCTTTCCTAGACCATTGAATTGCAGGCAACGGCCTTTTAGAAACCTCTTGTTCATCATAGACAGCATTCATGATATCGCCAGGATCTGTAAAATCCTCTAGTAGGTCAGCAATATCAAGGTCTCTGATCTGCTGAACAGTCCACCTACAATAATCCATTTTGCGAATGGCTTCTTCATCTCTACAATCAGCCCAGATGTCTTCAAAACGATACTTGTGATGATGACACTTTTGTAATTTCTTTCTGACATCCCAGTAATCAAAATCAAACCTATACCTATAGGTCTGGATTGTCATGATTTGCATCTCAGCATAAACAAATTTGGCTTTCTGTACAGTTGGGATAGTATATCTGCCAATGTCAGTGGGAACTTGAATCCACGCTTGTGGTTACTTCTTCGTTCTTTATGCACTGAAATCAGCTGTCTGCACATCTCCATGACAACCCACTTATCCGAAGGATAACATGGTAGCATGTAAGGGCAGCCAGTGTAGCACCCTACTCTCAAATAAGTAAACGTTGGGAATTGAAGAAATAGGCATCCAACTTTATTTACCGCCTTATAGGCCTCATTAGATACCTTCCTCTCGAGAGTTGCATCAAAATTGAAAAGCAAAGGTGCGAAGAAAGCATCAGTAACCCGCCTGAAGTGATGGAAGCTTTCCTTCAATTCCAGTTAATAGAAGAATTTATACACAGGTACCAGCATCCGATTCCCTTCTGTGGATAGACCTGGAAATTGTCTCATTACAGCTGCTGTGTACACCAAGTAAGAAGTCATATAGAATTTCAATGTGGAAGGCGCATTGATCAGCTGCTCATGTATTTCATCACTGATCTTTTTGCCCCAGTCAATGTGCACCTTATGTCTTCTTATAATCATGATGTATTCATACATCCAATCATGAAAAGTGGATGATTCAGGCAAGCCTTTTACTCTGCTTAAAAATGTGATCATATCTTTGACGTCATATTTGAAATCACTTCGTAGGAGTTCCTTTGGCCATCTGGAAACAGATTCTCTAGGCTTCTTCAACCATTGAGTATTTATTAGGTTTTTACCCTTGTTGGGATCAACGTGAAAGACTTCTTGTGCTTTTTGTATAGAGATATCAATGTATTTCTCCATTTGAGGAACCTTAAACACAATGTCAAAGAAGTCAGTGTCGACTCTTAAAATCTCGTGCCCAGAAGAATCGATCACACTTCTGCTTTCCCTGATGTAATGAGATGCCACTTGAAGGACAAATTCTGTATTGTGTGCAGCAGTAGGGAACATAGCTACCAAATGCAGGTTACTATGTACAATTGCTCTCATCGGGTAAGGAAGAGGCTTCATCTCAGTTTGCTTTGCAAAATCAACCAAGTCTTGATGGCCAACCTCTGTGTAATGTCCCCTTCCAGTTGACATCTCTCAGTGCTTAAGATTAGCCTATTATGTGACCCTCGTAGGCTGATAGGATGGATAGAGGGTCTTGTTGGAGCTTGGCTTGGCTTCAGTTGTCAAGGTTACAGCCCAAGCCTGGATCAGTAAGCTGGATACTTTCCTCACATTGCGTCCCATGGCTGAGGAGGATGCTATTAGATATGCTACTTTACATCTTGAGGGAGCAGCTTATGACTGGTGGCATCACGGGATGGTGACACTTCAGCATGATCGTATCACCACTTACCAGGAGTAGATAGGTTGGTGGAACAATTCGACAAGAAGGATCCTGAGTCTTATTTCAGAGATTTGGCCCAGTTGTGGCAGGTTGGTAGTTTGGAGTCCTACATAGGAGACTTCTAGCGATTGTCAGTGATGGTTCCCAATATATTAGAGAGGCGTCTAGTTGCGCTTTTCATGGAGGGACTGTTGGAACCATTGAGAGGTTGGATCAAAGCATTCGATCCTTCGTCGTTACAGGAAGCTATGAAGAAGGCACGTAGTATGGAAATTGCAGCACCATCCAGCAAATTCAACTCCAAAAATACTTCTTCATTTAGGGATAATAAGGGATTCAATAAAAATAAGGAGAAATCTGATTTTAAGAGTGACTCAAAGGGAAAATCAGCAGCACCCTTGGATCGTGAGACTCTTAATGATTTGCGCAGGAAGAAGCTTTGCTTCTACTGCAAGGGTCCCTATGACGCTAACCATGATTGTCCTTTGCGGCCTAAGGGTAAGGCCAATAGAGTTATGTGGGCCTATTATGAGGATTCGGAATCTGAGAATTCCGAACAGCAGGAGAGTTCCGAGGAGTCAAAATCAGAGGCTTCAGAGCCTAAGGAAGAGGCAGAGTCAGAGCTCCAAATCCAGGAGGCATGATTGTCTAGTATTTAGCAGGAGGGATCTTTTAGACTTCGTGGAGTTTTGGCGGGTCAAAAGGTTCTCACCCTTCTAGATACAGGAGCCACTCACAATTTTATTGACGCTAGATTTGTGGAGAAGCGTGGACTCATAACCGAGAGGTTTGAGGGCATTTGGGTTAAGGTGGCTGATGGTTACACTCTCAGGTGTGATCGTATGATCAACGATCTTCCTTTGTGCCTGAATAATTATGAATTCAAGGCTGATTACCATGTAGTGAATATGGGAGATATTGATTTAGTTTTGGGCATGAAGTGGCTTCATTCCCTTGAGGAAGTTACACTTCGCCTCAAAGACATGGAGATCCGGTTTGAGGTGAATGGGAAGACTCATATACTGAAGGCCATTCGGGACAGTAACGTCAGGACTATTTCCTTCCGACGGATGGAGAGACTTATGCGACATGACATGGTTGAGTGGGCTGCCGAGAGCACTTTGACACCTATACAGAAGGGACAGCATAAAGCCGAGTATCATCCTGACATTCAGCAGTTGAGAGTTAAGCATGAGAAGGTTTTCAGTGGCATTCCACCAGGGAGACCTCCAGACAGAGGTATTGAGCACATCATAGAGCTTGAGGAGGGCACTAAGCCCGTCATGATTACTCCTTACAGGCATCCAAAGTGGCTTAAGGATGAGATAGAGAAGACTATCAAGGAGCTGCTTGCTATGGGTCACATTCGACCAAGTAAATCACCATTTGCTTCTTCAATTGTCCTAGTGAAGAAGAAAGATGGTACACTTCACATGTGCATCGATTACAGAGTCCTAAATAAGAGGACCATCAAAAACAGGTACCCCATACCTCGTATAGATGAGCTTATTGACGAGCTCCATCGCCTATTATTTCACGAAGATAGACTTGAGATCGGGATACCACCAGATTAGAGTCCATGAGCGGATGTTGAGAAGATGCTTTCCGTTGTCATTGTGACACTTCGAGTTTGTGGTGATGCCATTTGGGCTGACCAACGCTCCAGCGACGTTCCAGTCCACCATGAACAGGGTCTTCCACTCACATCTGAGGAGATATGTGCTTGTCTTCTTCAATGATATTCTGATTTACAGCAGGACTTGGCAGGAGCATTTGGCTCATCCGGATACAGTACTCAGCATTTTGGAGAGGGAGTCCTTGTACGCCAAAGAGTCCAAGTGTGATTTAGGGATGACTAAGTTGTTATACTTAGGCCATATTATCAGTGCAGAGGGAGTGCGGATGGATCCGGAGAAGATCCGTGCTATTGTAGATTGGCCTACTCCAGCGAACCTCACAGCTGCGAGGATTCCTAGGGTTATGCGGTTTCTATCGCAGATTTGTGAATGGTTATTCACGCCATGCAGCACCTATGACGGATTTGTTGAAAAAAGGTGCATTCTGTTGGACTCCTGAGGCATAGGAGTGTTTTGTGAGGTTCAAGGAGCTGATGACTACGTGTCTAGTGTTAGCACTGCCAGATTTTACGAAGCCTTTTGAGCTTCAGTGTGATGCTTCCGGTGAGGGCATTGGAGCGGTGCTTATGCAGGACAAGCACCCGACTGTTTATGAGAGCCGAAAACTCAGAGGACCAAAGAGGCTTTACAATATTTATGATAAGGAGATGCTGGCCATAATGCATGCTTTGGCAAAATTCAGGCAATATCTCGTGGGTAGCAAGTTTTGTATAAAAACTGATCACAATAGCTTGAGGCATTTCCTGGGGCAGCGAGATTTAAATGATCGTCAGCAGAAGTGGGTGAGTAAGTTACAGACATATGACTTTGATATCACCTACATCAAAGGCACCCAGAATGTTGTGGCTGACGCTCTCTCACGCCGGCCTTATCTGAGTTCTATGGTACACATTGCAGAGGACTGGAGGCATTTGATTGAGGCAGAGTATGTCAAGGATACTTGGGCATCTAGTATTGTTGAGGGATCGATGGTGGACACCAGGTACACACTTGTGAATCACTTGATCATTTACAAGAACAGGATTTTCTTGATCCTAGGAACTGAGATGAAGAACACCATTATGCGAGCCTTTCATGATGTACCCATAGCAGGACATCCCGGATATTTTAAAACATACAGACAGATTCAGGAAAGGTTTACATGGAAGGGTCTTAAGGCAGATGTTCTTCAGTATGTGCGTGAGTGCCCTGTTTGTCAGCAGAACAAGCAGGAAAACATGTATCCGGCAGAGTTGTTGCAGCCACTTCCGATTCCTGATAGGAAGTGGGAATGCCTGTCGATGGATTTTATTATGGGCTTGCCCAAAGCACAGGGACGGGATTGTATATATGTAGTTGTGGATCGGTTGACGAAGTATGCCCACTTCTTTTCGATCACCACCACTTACACAGCTACACAGGTAGCAGAGGTCTTCTTCCGTGAGGTTTTCAGATTACATGGGTTGCCTCGGAGCATAGTTAGCGACAAGGATAGTCGGTTCCTGAGTCACTTCTGGCAGGAGGTGTTCAGACTTTGTGGGACCGAGTTTACACCGAGCACCAGTTACCACCCGCAGACCGATGGTCAGACGGAAATAGTGAACAAATGGGTGGAAGGCTACCTAAGGAATTACATTGCAAGGCAGCAAAAGGCGTGGGTCAAGTGGATATATTTGTGCGAGTATTGCTACAATACTACTTTTCACATGACCATTCAGATGTCCCCTTTCATGGCGTTGTACGGTTATGAGGCGCCTAGTTTTCTGGATTTGCTACTGAGTGACAGTAGAGTGCCGAGTGCTGGAGATTTATTGCAGGAGAGTTAGGACACTATGAGGGCTCTCAAGGAAAATATTGCTAAGGCACAGAATCAGCAGAAGCAGTATGCAGATCAGAAGAGGATAGAGAGATCTTTTGAGGTGGGAGACATGGTATATCTCATGCTGCAGCCCTACCGTCAGTCTACTCTTAGGAAGAGTGGTTCGGAGAAGCTTAAGCCACGGTATTATGGTCCTTTCAAGATTCTGATGCGTGTTGGAGAGGTGGCTTATGAGCTAGAGCTTCCGGCGGATAGTAAGGTCCACAATGTTTTTCATGTGTCACGTCTCAAGAAGGCATTAGGACATCGTGTGGTACCTTCAGCAGTATTACCTCCCTTAGATGATGAGGGAAAGTTGATCTTAGTTCCTGAGTCGATCCTAGAATACAGAGAGAGACAGTTGCGTAGGAGGACTATCAGGGAATATTTGGTGAAATGGAGAGATTTACCAGTGGAGGATGCTACGCGGGAGAGCGAGGATATTTTGCAGCATCCGGAGTTGAGATTGCTTGAGGACAAGCAATTTCAGGAGGGGCGGACTGTAATGTCCCCTTCCAATTGACATCTCTCAGTGCTTAAGATTAGCCTATTATGTGACCCTCGTAGGCTGATAGGATGGATAGAGGGTCTTGTTGGAGCTTCGCTTGGCTTCAGTTGTCAGAATCTACCAGTTTGGCTTTCGTTCGGGGTCGTTCGGACATCGTTTGATTGACTTGCTATTTTTAGTAAGTGAAGTCACTCAGCGGAGCACCCCTGCTATTTTTAGCAGTATGGTCTAGTCATATGCAAATTCAATCACTTATTCTCCAGGTTCAAACGATTCGTTAATCGGACTTATTTTGAGGAAGATATTAATATTTATTTGTCAAAATAAATATTAATTATTTTTGAAGCTTATATTATAAAGTTATAATATTATTAATATTATAACTTAAGTGATTTTTAAAGGGGTCGACCATCATTAAGAAGGGGACCATTTTTAATTAATCATTTTAATTAAAAAGAGGCATTCAACTATGGAATTATTAAAAGTGAATTTTCAACTTAATTTAAATGATGCTTTTTGCTGAGGAAGTCGACCCTCTTGAGAATATAAGGGTTTTCATTGTAAAGAAAGATTATTATGTTATGAAAATTGACTTTGATAAATTCTTCCTTCAAAGAACGGAGCCAAGGGTTTCAGTTATCTATTTTGCATTGGAGAACGAGCCATCTTCAGTGTTGCAGTTCAGAGGCTGTGAAATATCAGCTGATCTATTGCTAATCAGAGGAATAGCTTCATTCAGAAGTTATTACAGAGCTTTATTTTGCAATTCTTAATTCAAGGGTTTGTACGGATTTCTTCCTAGAGGTGATTCTTTATTCTTAGGCACCTATTTTTCTAAACCCCAGGCAAATCAAATAAAGGCCGTACTTTTTATTTATTGCTGTTTGGAGGCCGTACCATCTACAGAGGAAGGCGTCCTTGCATTTGGACCCAAAACGCCTTTCCCTTCAGCTTCTTTCCTTCATCAATATTGACGCCCAGGCAAGTGGAGGTATTTCAGGCAAATTCAAGCAGGGGAAAATCAGTGCTAAGATCTGGCCGTACCATTCAAGCTTTATCCAAGCGGCTGCAAATCAGGTTCTTGAACTGATATTTTTATCTTATCATTGTCTGCATGTCAGAGATCTATTATTGTAATCATCTGGAAAGAATAATAAGATCGTATGTTATCTATTTCAAAGATTCTCCGCTTCAGTTTTCACTTCTTTGAATTTATTAGAATTTCTTCAAAAATCGCATTATTTACTATTGCATGCAAAAACACAAAAAAAATCAAAACTCTCAAAACAAGCAAAAAAATCAAGCAGTTTTAGAAACGGTGAGAACAGGGGTTTCTACACTCTGTGTCTTTTATTTCTTCCACCTTGGAGACCACTACAGTCGACGGATAGACACCTTGATATTTATATTTCATTTTGCCTTTTGCTTTTGAAGAAGACGGAGGTTTACTAGCAGTCATCAAGAGCGACTGAATCTTTGATCAATCAACTTTGAAGATCTTGAAAAAAGATTGCAAAGTATCGAGCCAGAACAAACATTAGTCATTAAATAGCATGGGAGAGCGTGAGGTGAGCAACAACGATGAGCAAGTGTGGAGCGGATGATAAGGCACACAAAACGATGCACAGAATGGAAGGAACGAGGTTCGGAACGAAGCCTGCAAGTTTGAAGTACTTCTGGGAAAAAAATGTGAAAAGTGTAAGGGCGCACTTTTTCAGCGCCCTTACATTTTGAAGAATTCACTTTGATACAGGGGCGCTGAAAAACAGCACTCCTGCACTTTTTAGTGTTAGACAAAAAAGTGAAATGTCAGGGCGCACTTTTTCAGCGCTATGACATCTCTCACAATGATGTTAACAATTGATATGGCGTTGAAAAGGTGCGCTTCTTCATTTGGGAAGGGCAATGAAAACATAATGCGATGCTTTGGCAATATGGAAGTATTGAAAGGGTTAAAAGCAACACTTGAGAACGCATTTTGAAGTGCATCAGATCTTCACCTATTTCCATTTCAATGTACTGGCATAAGAAATATGTGAAAAGACCAAAATACGCGGGTAAGAACGGCTAAAATGAAAAGAGGTAAACGTGTATGTGCAAGAGGTCACCGCCAAAACAAACGATGGAATCAAGAATGCGTAATGATAAACCATAACGCGACTAGGGCAAGAGAAAAAACGTGCTTGATAATTGACAAGACTCCACACCAATGGTGAAATAAAGAAAACGCGTGGTAGAAGAAAAACATGAGAAGAAAACAAAGATAAACAAAAATGCATATGTAAATCCTAAGACACGTACAAAATAATGAAGGAGAATGGAGAGAAAGTAAGAAGAACAACTTACCAAGAGAAAACGTGAAATTTGGTTGAGAAGAATTTCAAATTTCTCAAAAAATGTGTTTTGCAGCTTGAGAAGATTTCGCCCAGCATGAAGGAATGAAGATGAAGATCATAAACAATGAAAAAGGAACAATAAAACACTTTTAAGTGAATGAGAAACACAAAAACCTAACTCAAGTGGAGCAATTAATTTAGGCACAAAAAGTGGCACAATGAGCAAAAAATGTAAAGCGCATGAAGAAACGTGCCAAGGCAAGAAAAAGACTAAGTCTGGATAAAAAACGTAAGAGTGCACTTTTTCAGCTCTCTTACATTTTGAAGAATTCACTTTCATGCAAGGGCGCTGAAAATCAGTGCCCCTGCACTTTTTATACTAAGCCAATTTTTGGCTTGCGAGCAGGAGCGCACTTTTTCAGTGCAACTGCATTTTTCACAATTAACTAAGTACGAACAGTGAGATTTCGCGAAGGGGCTCATTTCGAAGGTCTTCACGAGCTGAACATAGGGGGATGCTCAAATTGAATGTTTGAGACTTTGGAACGTATTTCAAAGTGGCTTGGAAATCACCTTGTTTTGCGTGTTTGAACTCCACGAACCTAGGAAACGGACAAGTTTCGTAGGGGGTTTATCTGTGGAACGAGCGCTGCTAGATTCCGTGATAACAGGCGTAACAACCTTAGCATTAAAGATAAGATGGTTGTGGTTAATCAAAGTTCTTTGGAACAATTTGGCTTCAAACCACCTTAACTTTGGGTCGGTTGTCTATCAAGTATTGCTTTGCCCTTTGTTAGCTACTTTTTGTTGTTGTGAAGTTGTTTTGTTGCTAATGTCTAGTGCTTTCCCTCTAATTTTTTGTTGAGCTTTATTGCCTTATCTAACTTCTTGTGCAAGGGTCTAGGCTCTTTCAAAATCCCATTTTACCTTAATAAAAAACAATATCAACTTTAGAAATAGCTTTCAACATTTTACCTAAATTTTTCTTCCCCTTCTTGTTCATCCATAACTTGTTCGATAGCTAGTGCATTCTGGCACTGTACTTCTCTCAATTTCTTCACCATCACTTTCATCATCTCTAGGGTTATGATCTCTTCTTCGATCTTCTGCTATAACATCCAATCAAATCTACAAATTCCCCATCATCTCAAACATTTAATCTATTCTCCCAACAATATTAACAACACCTTGGCCTCTTGCCACTCTTTGTGGAGACATCATAGCTTTTGGATATAATGCAAATTGCCTCGAGTTTGACAATCTATTTGCAAACTACCTCAAATTTAGTGGTCTATTACAAGCTTCCTTTGCAAATTGCCTCAAATTCGACAATTTGTTTACAAGCAAAACTCTCTTGATACCTTCAACCCAATATACAATATTGGAAAATATCACCAATATACTTCCTCACAATCTGTAATGCCCCAAACTAAAACAAATCTGATTTTTCACTTTCACAATGAACAAGCATGAAACTTTAACACCTTTTGATCCCCAAGATCTCAATGTGGACAACTCAATATTGCAATTATTCACAGATTCTAGAAGTAATGAAATGCTTAATCTAGCAACAAGCCTTCCGGATGAAATACAAACTAAAACTGAAAATTTATAAACTGGTTCTGGCATCAAGCCTTCTATAAAAATTACAAATACTAAATCTAACAGAGTACTGAACAGAATCACATTAGAAACATTAATGCTCAAAATAAAAAATGACTCCCTAATTGTATCAGCTTAGCCTTCAGAACATATAAAACTAAAATCAAATTCAAATTTTAAATTATTTCTAGCAATAAACTGCACAAATATTTACAATTAAAACATTAGTCTAACAAACTATATCCCTGAATATTAACTGCAGAAATATAATGTCAGAATCTGAAATATAGAACCATACTCAAAATTTATGCAACATACCCTACATGGTACTGCTCCCTTAGGCGTATGACAGGTTGATCAAGTATTAGATTACCAGCAACAAAAGGTTGTGATATCATTTGATATAAATTAAGCAACCATTAATAAATTTAGATACTCTTTTAAGAGTACAGTACCCCCCTTGAAGTGTACGGCCAACAATATTAATAATTTGGCAACATCAAAGGCTGCGATCCAACATAACACAGTACAACAGCAAGGAAATTAGCACATATATTATATAATCTTGACATCAACAATGCTTTTCCTTCAAATAAATCACTTCAGCTCACAAAAGTACAACAGCCATTTCCCCAAAATATATATAGTTCAATAACATCCAGCCCCTTCTATGACTATTAATAGAAATTTGAGGTATGACTGGGAAAAAGAGAAGGTACGGTCAGCTTAGAAATGGCTAAAATTAATATTTAAAGGTTTAACACTGGAAACTCAAATAAATAAATACTCTACAATCATCTCACAAATTCATAATCTAGGAACTCAACAATCGACACACACATACACAAATTCTGGAAAATCACACCAAGCTATAACATATATTCTAGAAAATCCCACACAACTGAAATTACGAAAACTAGAAAGTTTCTTGCAACTATCTAACTCAATGATAATCCTTAAATGGAATTACTCGAATAGGAGCATTTTCATTATCAAATCCATTCTTTGCCAAAGGGTCTTCATCGTAGGGTGAAAAAACTGCACAATGTTCAATCTCATGAGAAATGAATTTGATAACCCTTTTCAATGCTCAACTCCTTTACTACTTTTCCCCCCAAACTTTATTCTATTTGAAAAGTATCTAGAAAGTCTTTTTAATTAACATTGCTTTTGAACTCCATTCCTAGCAACAATTTTTGTCCTTTTTTTTGTAATGTCCCATGTGTGGGATATTCCTAGATTTTGCCCTAACCGCACAATTAGAATCTAGAATAAGAAATTTAATGCATTTAAGATTGTAAATTTACCAATTGAAATGCCCTTTATAGGATATGGACCCTGGTTTAGGTCATGGACACAATATTAGTCACTAGAAATTGACATTAGCTCATAAGCCATGATAATATTGTAATGTCCCCTGTTGAGGAAGTACCAAGTTTTGCCCAAAATTCACAAATCCAATAATACAATTTGTTTACAAGAGTATTCTTTCACTAAATTACACAATAGCAATTGAATTTAGGAAAAATAATCATCAAACAAAATGATAATGTAACATGCACACTCATTTCCAGGAAACCTGCTTAAGGAAGGTTCCTGACAATAAAAATGAGGAGATGGGTGCAAAGAAAACTCTGCCTTTTGAGCCTAAAGATAAATATGTTTCTTTGTATGTATCTCAGAATCCTCAGGCAACTATTCCTGAGGTTATGTTACAAAAGCACCAGCTCTCGGAAGGGAAGGAGCCAACGAAGGATACTACTAGTGAAGAGCCAACTATGGTTGCTGCTGGAGGGGATGGTGCATAGTCTATTTCCTTTGATGACCAAAACCAAAACATCCAAGAGGAATCCCTCGGAGTGCTTCTTGAGGTTCCAGGTGGGGATGGGGTAGTTGCTATTTCTTTTGATGAATTAAATCAAAAAGCTTTAGAAGTGTCTCAAACAGAGACTGGAAATGCAAAAGAGGAAAGTTAAAAGTGTTTTGATAACAATCATAAGGAGGACAATCTTAATGAGTCTGAATCAAGGATAGAATTGGCAAGAAAAATAAAGTACCACAGTGAGGATATCAAAGATTCTAGAGGAAGGAGAAATTGATTCTCAAATAGGTTGGGGACAGGATTCCTTTTCCCCTATTTCAACCCCTAGGAAGCAGTCTACAAACAGAAATAAATTGTTGCCTTTAAATCAAAAGGAATGTAAAAATTTGAAGGAGTCTATGGCACTGCTGGGTTTTACCTGTTGCAAGTATGAAGAAGTTGTTGCAAGGTGTTGTCATTGATGTCAACTGGTCAATTGGTTATCAACTGGTTGTTGTTGTCATTAATGTCATGGATGCAAGTTATTGGTTGTATATGTAGAGGATATTGAGAAAATTGTATTAAAGGAAGATTGTAAGTGTTTAGTGGTTGCTTCGAGTTTTGGTCCGGGATTTACTTCTATGTGTGTGCGGTTCAGATACGTTGATCATGGTTATTGGAAGCTGCCATATCCAGATTTTTGGTTTCTAATTCATTGTACAATGCGAGTTATAGTCACTAGTTGTGAACTGTGGTTTTGTGTGTATTTGGCTGAGGTCCGAGAGAAATGTTGTTGGTCTGGATTTCTCTTTGGTTAAGTCTTATGACTTGCGGTTCTACAGTTAAGTTGTTATCATCATGTTGAAGATAATTTCGGCATCTGGAAGGATTGTGTTTAATTGTTCTATGTGTTTTACACTAGTTTTCCCAACCTTGTGTTAAACACTACCTTCGAAATTGATGAAGCGTGTTGGGACCTATTTGGGTCCTCATCAAGCATGTGTTTGGGTCGCCCTCATTCTAATTCCACCCTAGGATGTTTTGGCGCCGACCTAATTTGAATTTAATGATGGATGGCCGACTTTGGATATGTTTCAAAGTTGAAGACGGTATAAATACAGGATAAGTAAGTGGTGAAATCAGAACAAAGAGATAAGTGCAAAGAAATAGAGTAGACAGATGCGAGGCAAGTGCGAATCAAGTGGATGAATGTAATGTGAGTGTGGCAGATTAGTGTGAAGTCTAAATGTTGAGTTTCCAGATGTAGTGAGTTGAAGGTGGACACTATGATTCATGCATGTCTGCAAGTGATTCAGCAAATTGTGGTGGATTTCTCTATTGCATTGAGATTGTCTTGTCTTTGTAACATATCTCTTCTATCTTCTTTGTATCTCTGTGGCAGTGAGCCCTCTAGGTGGTTAGCCCTGTTGGACAATGAGTCCTTGTTTTAGCAGTGACCTTTTATAATCGGTTTTGATATTCTCTATAGTGTGAGTTAATCCTCACTGTGGTTTTTCCCTCATTGGGTTTTCCACATAAATCTGGTGTTACTGTGCTTGTGTGATGGTTTTTAGTTTCTGCACCTACATTTAATGTTTAATCATTTTAGCAAAGTTAAGAATTGTGATTGATCTAAGTTTCGGTGAATATTATAAAAGTGAAATTTGTGACAACTAATTCACCCCCCCTCTCAGTTGTCTTGTTGAACAATTGGTATTAGAGCTTAGTTCCTTGGACAAAAGCTTAACCACTTAAGGAAGGTCCGGGATGGTTGGCAAAATCACTCATGATTATCCGAGGTTCAATGGAACTAATTATGCTATTTGGAAAATACTGATGGAAGAGTATCTAGAGTATTGTGGATATGATGTGGAAAAAGCTTACAAGAATCCTTACACTCATCCTGCTAATGGTCTGAGTACAGCTGATGAGATCAAGGCACATGAAGCAAACAATAACGCAAAGTACATTTTGAAGAATAGTCTTGTACATTATGAGTTCATTAAAGTTCAGAATATGAAGACTGCTAAGGAGGTTTGGGATGCTCTGGAAAAGGCACATGAAGGTGATGAAAGGGTCAAAGAGGCAAAATTGCAAAATTTGGAGACACAATTTGAGCTCCTACATATGTCTGAAGATGAGAATGTTAAATCTTATGTACAAAGATTGGATGAGATAGTAGTTGGAATGCGAGGACTTGGTGCTACAATAGATGAATCTAGAATTGTAAAGAAGATTATTAGAACTCTCCCTAATGCTTACAGCGAAAAGGTATGTGCTATTGAGGAACATATAAATTACAAGACTTACACTAAAGATCAGTTATTGGGAAATCTGACATCTTATGACATGAGAAAGCCGAATTTGAGAAACAGATCCAAATTAGAGACTGCTTTTAACGCTACAAAAGCTGAAGATCCGAATGAAGAAAGTCTTGATGAAGAAAAAGCTAACTTTGTGAGAAAGATGAAGAAAGGCTCCGACAAGTATGAAGGTAAGTTACCCTTTAAATGCTTTATTTGTGGTGGAATAGGTCAATATGCTGCAAGGTGTCTGGAAAGAACTAAGAGGAATAAACAAAGATATGAGAAAGAAAAGAAAGGTAAGAAGATCAATAGAGCATATTATGTGAATGAAGATGCTAGTATACCTGATGAGGAATGTGATTATAGAGATCCTGATGACAATGAATGCTTGTTCTTGGCTATAAAAGATGAATCTACTTCTCCTAATTCTGAAAAACAGCCGAAAGAATGCCCTTTGGAGAAGAAGAAAAATGAAGGTACTGTAATCTCTGCCCTACATGTTAAACAGGAAAAGAACTAATGGGTTGTTGACAGTGGTTGTTCACATCACATGATCGGTGATAAGAGTAAGTTTGTTAAACTCGAAAATTATGATGGCAGCGTAGTTATGTTTGGAGATTATACTGGTGCTAAAATTTGTGGGATAGGTTCAGTAAGTTTTGATGGCAAGCATAATACTGATGATGTCTATTATGTTAAGGGTTTAAGGCATAATCTTTTGAGTGTCAAACAAATAAAGGATATAATCTTGTATTTGAGGATGAAAGATGTGTGATCAGGAAAGGATCCAAAACAGTGATTGCTATAGGAAAGAAATCTGAAAGAAATATCTATCAACTTAAGGGTGTTGATAGACGATGCTTTATGACTTAGATTAATGACAGTCGGTTGTGTTGATGTGTGTTTTATGACACACCGAACACTCTAGAATAAAGAGTCCAAAGACACTCTATCCTGGTTGTTCACATCACATGACCGGTGATAAGAGTAAGTTTGTTAAACTTGAAAATTATGATGGCAGCGTAGTTATGTTTGGAGATTATACTGGTGCTAAAATTTGTGGGATAGGTTCAGTAAGTTTTGATGGCAAGCATAATACTAATGATGTCTATTATGTTAAGGGTTTAAGGCATAATCTTTTGAGTGTCAAACAAATAAAGGATATAATCTTGTATTTGAGGATGAAAGATGTGTGATCAGGAAAGGATCCAAAACAGTGATTGCTATAGGAAAGAAATCTGAAGGAAATATGTATCAACTTAAGGGTGTTGATGGACGATGCTTTATGACTTAGATTAATGACAGTCGGTTGTGTTGATGTGTGTTTTATGACACACCGAACACTCTAGAATAAAGAGTCCAAAGACACTCTATCCTGGTTGTTCACATCACATGACCGGTGATAAGAGTAAGTTTGTTAAACTTGAAAATTATGATGGCAGCGTAGTTATGTTTGGACATTATACTGGTGCTAAAATTTGTGGGATAGGTTCAGTAAGTTTTGATGACAAGCATAATACTGATGATGTCTATTATGTTAAGGGTTTAAGGCATAATCTTTTGAGTGTCAAACAAATAAAGGATATAATCTTGTATTTGAGGATGAAAGATGTGTGATCAGGAAAGGATCCAAAACAGTGATTGCTATAGGAAAGAAATCTGAAGGAAATATCTATCAACTTAAGGGTGTTGATGGACGATGCTTTATGACTTAGATTAATGACAGTCGGTTGTGTTGATGTGTGTTTTATGACACACCGAACACTCTAGAATAAAGAGTCCAAAGACACTCTATCCAATCTTGAAAAATTACCTCGTATGCTAAGATTGCAAGAAAGATCATACGACAATTCCAATGTTTCGTAAGTTAGGTGTGGACAAGCTCAATGGATGATGTGATATGCTGGTATCACAAAGGGACCTTTGTAAGCAAATTGCTCAAAAGTAAAGACTTAGGTTGATTTGACATTGAATGCTCTATTCTTTTTTTTTGGATTTTTTGATTTTGAGATTGTTGTACCCAAAACCAAATTTTTTGCTTCACTAAGGCATTTTGCTTAATTGAGTCTTAATCTTGTTAAAGTGATGTCAGAAGGTCGTTTTTGGGGTTTTTAAATATGGGGTTGGTGTCAGTGTCATGTCAGTCTGTTACTGAAGAGATTTGAGAAAAGTGAAAATTTGAACGGAAAACATCAAAATTTTCTCTGGAGAAGGGAGCACTTTTTCAAATAGGCGCCCTATCTTTTAGGGACCCAGATCCTATTTTTAGGGTTTGTCACCTCCAGCAGACTTTTGTCCGGCATCACGTCAGCTTCACAGTAAGCTATCAAGATTGTCAAACGGACCTGTTTTGTTCAAGTTACAGAAGATACAACGCAAAACGAGGCGAAAGCGAGAATTGACTAACACTGGAGAAAAGCGCAACTTTTTGAGAAAGGTGCCCATCTTTTTGAGGTGCCAAATGTAGGTTTTTGGCTAAAAGCCACCCAAGATGTTTATCTCACTTTTGTTTGAGCTTCGCAACGCATCCGTTAGTGGGTGAATCTGAGTTGCTGAAGTGCCTGAACCTGAGGTCAAATATGGGGTCAAATCTTAGTCGAAATGTCAGAGGAAAAAGCAAAAGAGCACATTTTGAGAAAGGCGCCTAAGCTTTTCAAGCCTTTAATGCTTTCTTTCTGATGATTTCAGATATTCAATGTGTCCGTGTTACGTTCAGCTTTCCGTTGCCTGTCTCTGTCAGTTCAGAAGATGTCTCAGCAGCTTGCAGTCAGAGTTTTTGTATTATTTTTGTCGTTTCCAGAAATGGCTAAATCTGGAGTGAAAAGAACAGCTTCTCAAAAAGGCGCCCTGATTTTCATCCTTCAGACGTTTTCTTGGGAAATGTGCCTTTGCAGTTGTTGTGTAGAATGAGGTCGGCTTCGCAGTGAACCTGAGTTCCAGTCCTCAAAGTTGATAAAACAGAAGTTATGAAGGATTTTGTTTTTCCCTTCGTACGAAATGCAGATGTCAGTTTTATGACGTATAGTCTCAAGATATCTTTTGATCAATTTTTGCTCAGCTCTGCAATGCACCTGTCAGCTAGTCAATCGGCGAAGTCAGTCAACCAGTGTCAGAGGATGAACAGAGGTCCCGGCAGAGGTTTTAACTTAAATTTTCATGAAATTTGGCTAAGTCTGGAATTCGTTTGAGAGTTCAAAATTGAATTTTCGAAAGAGAGTTGAATAGACGCCTTAACTGGAGTTCTGACTGCAGTTAGACTAAACGATTTCTGGGTTGTCATCTTCAGTTCGTATATTGGCATGTTGAGTGATCTTTCAGTTCGCATGTCGAGTTAACTAGTTTGCATGTTCAGTTAACTATCTTGCATGTCGAGTTAACTTGATTGCATGTCCACTTAACTGAAGATTATCAGTAAATGTCAACTGAAGTCCACATGCATGGCGAGTTTCGTTGCAATTGTGAAGCTTTTGTGAAGATGGCGCTTCAAGGAATGTCAACTGGAGTTCAAAAGGGATGGCATGAATAATGAAGCATTAATTTGTGAAGATGGCGTATTTGAGTGTTAACTGAACTTATCAAAAGGGTCGCCATATTTAAGTATTTAGTGATGAAGCATTTATTTGTGAAGTATGGCGCATGAAGTTGTTATCTTCAGTTCCCAAAAGGGTCGCCATATTTAGATATTTTATTGATGAAGCATAATTTGTGAAGCCACACACTTTACAAGGAATGACAACTAAAGTTCCAAAAGGGTTGGTATTTTTAGAACTGAATCAAGCATAAGTGTGAAGTTGGCGCATTTTTGAAGGCCAACTGAAGATTGAAAAGGGTCGCTATTTTTAGAAGTGTTTATTGCATGAGATATGGCGAATTTTTCATCTCAATTAAGGTTGCTAACTGTAGTTATCAAAAGGGGACGCTTGAGTTCTAATTTGTGAATCTAAAGCAAGTTTGAAGATGGCAAATTTAATATAGGCTATTAACTGAAGTCAAAGTCGCATGATGAGTTGAACTGAAGACTTGAAAGGCAAACCCTAAAGCATGGCGTCTTATTTAGCATATCTGAGTTTCAGTTAACTGGAATGAGGTCCAATTAGAAGCCAAGCGCACTTTTCATGGATTACTTGCTTAGTGCAAATTTTCAAAGATGAAAATCTATATATTTCAGCCATGGCGTCCATTATTTCATCATCTTTAGCTCTGAAGTTCTTATTTCTCTTGAGCGAGTAGCAAGCTAAAGGTGCTACAGGTGTCCGAATTCAGCGTTCTTCGTAGCAACGAGTTCAGATTGTTCAGAGGAAAGGCGATTCTAGACTTTATTTTCACTTTGCATGCAGGTTTTATCAAATTCTAGAGAAGAGGTTGGCAGATTTTTTAGAAGCAAACAAGCAAAACTTTCTATCTTCTGTCTTATTTCTTCTATTTCTCACCTTAGGTACTTTCTTCGCATGTCAAAGAAATTCAACACATATTCAGAATTTGTTCATCTGGGTTCGCATATTTCAGCATATACAACAAAACCCACGTCTTAGATTTTTTCGAGAAACTCGCCCCGTAGCTTTCATTCTGAAGCTCTGTGCTTTTTTTTGAAAATTTCTTTGCATGTGGGCTTGAAACACATTTTTTCGAGAATCCAGCTATCTGGGTTTGTTCAGAATTTAGTTGTGCACAAAACCCATGTTCCAGAAAAACTTCGAAAATTTCTTTCGTCAGAGGCTATTTTTAGCTTTGTTCAGAGGTTTTCAGAAAGTTCTTCAAATATATTCGACTTTACAGTCAAAAGTCATCATTTTCAAAATACAGTTCAATCTCATTGATTACAAGGTGAAATCAGCCCTTACACATAATTTCATCAAGACTTCAGATACGGACTTGAATCATGTTTATCCAATGGTTAATCTGAGCAGTCTGGAGGGTGTTGGCAGCAATTCGTTGAAGAATCTTGAACGTTCTGGGTTGCTGGCAGCGGCATCCATTCCTATTACTATCTTCGATCTTGAGTTCGTACTTGCTTGCATCAAGCATTATGACTCGTCTTCCCGACAGATCAGATCAGTTGACGGAAGGGTTGTTTGCAGTATCAAACCGAAGGACATAGAGAAATGTTTTGCTATTCCTCCTCGCTCAGACAACTTCACTGTTGTTCTTGAGGCTTGTGAGAAGATATGGGATGCTGATCAACAACCTTCGCAGAGAAAAGTTGCTCAGAAATGGTTGACAGTTCAGAAAACTAACATGCCTAAGAAGGTTGGTCGTGGTGAATTCAAAGAGAAAGTTGTTGTTTTGATAACTTTACTCAACCGAGTTACTAGTCAATCAGATGCTAGCACTTTCCGTCCATGGATGTTTTACCTGATTACCAGAATTCTTGATGGTACAGAGCGTTTTGATTGGGCTATGCTGATTAGTGATTGCTTACATCAGCAAATTACTAACTTTCTCAAGTATCATGAGTTTCATATGATATCTTACTTGGTGTACTTGGTCGCATTTCAAGGTAGCTATAGACTTCTAAAAACCAATGGCACTCTCGGTGTTCAGCATGTTCATGAGTATTATCCTCAATTGGAGTTCTCTCAGTCCGAGCAGGACTTCCGAGCAGTTAACGATCACTTTTCCATGAGAACCGTGAGAGATCTTGATGACGAAATGCATATTCGTATTTTTGCCGAGGCCAAATCAGCGATGAAGACTTGGGCAGATTGGTTTATCCAGTTCCCTACTTTCACATACATCCGTGTTTATGGATATGTTGGAGAACCCCTGATGTTGCCAAGGTATCCGTCAGACAAGATTATCTTTATGGAGTTCCTTAGACAAATGCAACATGTTCACTTCTTTCTTCGTAGTCATCATAAGACTGCAGCTAATTTTCCATTCACATTGGGAATTTACACATGCAATGCGGCGACAGACGCCAGATTTATGTCTACTGAGATAGAAAGGTTCAAACTCAAGACTTACACTGAAAGACGTTCCTATGATCCTCTCGGTCATTATGCAGATCGGTTAGAGCAAGGGATTGCACATAAGCCAGCACTTGAAGATTCCTGGACTAATTGTGAAGATGAATTCGAGGTTCGTCATCGTCACTATTGTAGACTCACTATCGGTCAGCTCTCTGATTACCTATCAGAAGATGTTGATGGTTTGTCGGATGATGATGGAGAAGTTCTTCTCAATTCATATGTCAAAGATCAAGTTGCTCGGCAGCCACTTCATTCACCTGATTGGTACGCCAAGGAGAATATTTCTATTGAAGAGATTTCCAGATCAGTTATCAAGACTAGCAAGTTGTTCTTGGAGAGCAAACGAACGCGAAAGTCAGTTCCTGTAGTAGAGCCGCCAAAGGATTTCTCTTCGTTGCCTTCTACTTCTAGGGCAAGACCTCGAGTCAAGGCCATTATAATACCTCCGGAAGGGGTTAAACTCAGTGGAAACACGGGGAAAAGAGCTACACATAAGAGGAAGCAGAAACAGGTTGAGAGTGTTCCTGAGGTTCCGGTAGAGACAGTTATTCAGGTTGAGCCTCATGTTTCACCTCCTAGTTCACCTCATATACAGCCTATTGACATAGATTCTGAGTCTGAGACACCAGTTCAAGCAGGATCGGAGACAACTGAACCACCCCAGGTTGATACATCAGGGACAGTCTCTCCTCGGATTGAAAATATTGTTCAGTCTTGTTGGCTCGAGAAATCTTTGGGAAGGCAGAGGCGTGAACCATCATACAATCTTGATTTATCTGAGTTCGGTGAACCTTATCAGAGAAGGTCAAATAAGAAGATCAAGAAACAGGTACATATCGAGAAAACTCCAGAATCAGAGATTGTGATCGAAGTTGCCGTTCCTCCAGAGGGTAAAAGCTTAGATGAAGTCGAAGTTGGTGACTTTACATTCACTAAGGCAAATCTTGGCAGAACCACTAGAGAGACAGACGCGACTCTTCTTAAGATCGTCACTAATAATCTTGAAGAGCGCATCACGAAGGATGGAGAAGATAAAGCCTTACTCAAGGCTGAAAATAGTCAACTTCGTCAGTACATTTATGATCTTGTTCACGGAAATCCGAATAGAGCACCTATTCTTCCTCAGAGTACACCTGCAGAACAACGAAAATTGGATCAGTTAGTCAGTCATGGCAGACTTTTGGACAACTGGATTGATAGTTTAGTTGCTGCTGGTCGGTGTCTTCTTGCAGATATGTATCAGTTGAGAAGTGATGCACATAAGCTTCGTCGGGGTGTTCAGTCACTTGAGATTGCAGTTGCAGAGAGTTTGGCAAAGGATCGTGTTCTTGTATCTCAGTTGTCAGTTGCATACGATGCCTTGGAGATGGTCGAAGATCAAGACAAAGTTTTTACTTGGAGAGAGCAGCACCTTCTCAGAACGGAAATATGTGAGAAGATTTCTTCCAAGTTGTTTTCACTCAAGGATGATGTAGTTGGAGTGCTTGCACTTGTCAGCCGTTTCGTTGTTCAGATTCCATGTCATTATCTTCTTAAAGATGGCACGTATGTTGAGTTGGACAGAGTACAAGCAGAGTTTGAGAAGATGATTCGTGACAGCCTTGAAGGTGAACCTATGGCGCCTAAATTAGAGAATATTTCAGTGATTGCAGCCAGTTTCAGAAAGGCGACTGAAGATTGTAAAGATGGTGTGCACACAATTACAGAAAGTGGCAGAGAACTAAAGAAACAGACTGTTATTTTGAGCAGTGTCAAAGTGCCAGATGACAGAGAGATCGATGAGTTCTTGGTCGAAGTGTTAGACCGAGTTGACATGGAGTGATCTGCCAGTTGGAACCAGTAGTTAGTTTCAAGGGTTGAGTCCTGAACAGCAGTTAACTCGACTTTCAGTCTTGAGTTCACTTGCTGACTTAACACATGCTTATCTCATTCTTGGAATTATCAAACAGGAGTTAGGGTTAGGGTTTCTAGTTAACTGAAGGTAGTGGCCGGTTAACTTTGCTTTAAATAAGGACGTGCATGCTTGCACATGGTCCATTTAGGTTATTTATACCAGTTAACTGACGGTAGCTTTCCAGTTAACTGTATAGTTTACTTCATTAGGGTTTGGCGCATAACTTGCATGCATTGCAAGTACTGTAGTGAACTCAAGGTGATTTTAGGGTTACCTACACCTTGATGTATATAAATAAGAGTTTTTGCTCATTTGTAAATAACTTTTGCTTGAGAGAGAAATATATGCTGCGCCTACCTTGCCCTCAATATTGCTCTTTTGGTATTTGTTCATGTGTCTTCACTATTACGATTAATTGTTATGCCACATAGGATTTCAAGAGATTGTAATGGTGGATTCTTTCCATAGTTTAGATAAATCTGTCTTGTGAATCTTTTATTGTTATGATTAAGCGTTATGCCACATAGGGTTTCGTGAGATTGTAATGATAAAATCGTTTTGTGAAGTTTTTACTATGCTAATCAAGTGTTATGCCACATAGGGTTTCATAAGATTGTCATGGTAAATCTTCCCATAGTTTAGATAAATCTGTTTTGTGAATCTTTTATCATTACGATCAAGTGTTATGCCACACAGGGTTTCATAAGATTTTGATGATAAATCTGTTTTGCGAGTCTTTTCTATTATGATCAAGTGTTATGCCACATAGGGTTTCATAAGATTGTCATGGTAAATTCTCAAATCTGTTTTGTGCCTAATAAGCTTGTTTAGATTGAGATGATAGTTGCGCCACCTTGCCTTCAAGTAGAGAATCTAAACACGTTTATCGTCCGATAGTTATAACCTTGCTCCGTTTCCTCATGCTCTGTTTTCTTGAGGGAACTGGATAAAATTTACGTTTAGTTGTAGTTAGTAGATCTACAAAACCAGAGAAAACTCAGCTGCAACGTATATAGTTTTTCAAGAAAGCCTTGTACCTCTACAGCTGAAACAAAAAGACAGGATTTAGTTTAGTTTATTTCCTTGCAAGTACTTTGTCAAGCACAACGAGGGAGCTTCCCCTCCTACTTTGAAGAGCACTCATTGCGTAGTGTGCATAGGCTGTGCGTATCAACTCTTACTCCAGAGGTGCTAGTTCTTACGGCAACAGAGATTTTAAAAAAAGGGAAAAAGGAATGAGAGTTCAAAAGTCCTATACTACTCCTATGAAGTCAAGAGACGGTAAGATTAAGTGAAACTAAGGAACAAGACTTTGTTTCGCCACAAAAACGACAACTACACAAAGCAAGTGCAATCTTCTAGGATTTGTGCTTAGATTTTCTTACCAAGAATGATACCATCGAGAGAACAATATTATTCAAAGTAAGCAATTGAAGCATCCACATTATCAGCTCAGTCTAACTTTACACATTGAAAGGAAATCATCCATCCAAAGAAAGTATGAGCAAAAGTTCCACCAATCTATACTATCAATCTATCATTCATCTAAATTGCATTCAAAATCAAATACTACTTTGATCTACTCTATATGAAAGAAAAGTATGGAACCATGCAACCACTTGAAAATATAAGCATTCAAAGCAACTCATGCAATATGAACTTTATTCTCAAAGCAGTCTTAAGCAACAATTTCATAAATCTCTCTCCCATCCTAATGAAATGGGAAAACAAGAGTTTATATAGAGTTCGGAAAATTCAATAGACGGTCAAGATTAATTCAAGATTAACGGTAGAGATTGAAAGAAAGCAACCCTAATTAGGGTTTCACGGAATACAATTAGTGATCAATGAGTTAACAGCAAGTGAATTGAAGTGGAGAGCTTATCCTTGGGGAGGTGCATCCTTATCCTCTTTGGTGGCATTATAGTGGATAAATCTGGAAACTATCGTGTTGACCTCGATCGTGACAAGTGGCAGCGCATTGACCTTGTATTCTAGCATATCCAAATCATCTGAACATTCTACAAAAGCATCCTCCCACTTGGATTCCTGTCGTTGGAAGGCATGGAAGATGCATAGGAAATAGGCTACCTTAGTCAAATTTTGTCTGAGGATCAGCCCAGTGGTGGCGAAGAAAATTCCTTGAACCTTATGCTTCAAGTTTTCCAGCCACATGTCATTTGCTCGCACAACATCTTTTTCCAGTGCATTTGCAGCCACAGATAGAATCTTCTCTCGGATTTCCTTCGTCCTTTCCTCAACTCGGATAGTATCAGCCTTTACCTTTTCCAAGACTTCATTTCGTGTGATCAATTCCAAGTACCAGCTACTGAAATCATAAGTTGCGCCTGCTGCAATCACCTTTCCATCAACTCGTTACTGCTTCAGAACTCCTTTAAGTACTTTGAGACATGAAATGATTCTGTCTCGAATATCCTCAGCATTATCCCACATTTCCGCCAAAGTTGTAATTCTTGAGAGCAAAGAGGAAGTTTGCCCATATGCCAATGCCAGTTTTTCTGTAAATATAGCCACCTCTTCTCTGTTGCTGATTAACCATTCCTTGGTCTCCTTGGTTGTAGTCTTCTCCTCTTCGAAAGTCTCCTGAGAAGTGTTCATTAATGGAGGAGCCGCTAAGTTGGTTTGGTCAAGAGCCTTGGTCAGATGCTGAATATATTCTTTGAGTCGTTCAACCTCTCATTTGTAGTCCTCTTTCTTTGCTACCTCCTTTTCCAGCCTTTCTTTGATAGTGGCCACGGAATTATCCAATTCTTCCACTTCCTGTCCTTTCGTGGTAGGGCCCAAATCGACAATGGTAATGGCATAATCCTGAGGAGTAATTTCCTCCCTCGACTTGTCAACTGTCGGTACAGCAACCTCGACTGTACGATGCCCGACTTCATCTCTTTGGATAGTGGAGAATGTTTTGGCAGGCTTCCTTGCACTCACTACTTCCAATCTGGCTAAGAAATTAGCCATGTCATCTTCTTCTAGAATTTCTTCTGGTTCCTTCATCTTTAATCTCTCTTTTAGCGAATCAGGGATAGTTGGCTGCTCAGTATCTTGTTCTTCTTGAATGTCCTGTGTGCCCAAAATCTCTTGAATTCCTTTAAGGGCTGAAATCATTCCTTCTTCAAACTCACTATCTAAAATGTCAACTTCATTGTCAGACTCCAGAATCTCGGTGCCTATAGGAGATGGAGGCTCTTCATCTTCTGGCTGAACAAGAATGGGAGAAGGAATCCTTATGTCTTCCAGAGATTCGTCAATGTCTAGAATTTCATTTACATTTGCGGACACAGCAGAATGAAGAGGTTTTGGCCTTTGCTTCTTCTTGGCAAGTTCCTCATCTACAATTTCTTTTCCTTTTGTCTCCTTCCTTTTCTTGGGGTTAGAGCTCTCAATTGGCTCATCTTCCTGGGATGCACAAACATTTGAGGAGTAAGACTCTGCTTCGACCATCAGAGTGTATGTCAAAGGCAGACCATTCCGTCGTAGTTCCTTAAGCTACTGATTTTCCCACCATTGTGAATACTTGATGAAAGGTCTCTTGAAGGGGGTCAAGTCTGAGATTTCCAGTCCTGACTGTCGCACGGGAAGAAGAGGCTGACTTTCATCAAAACCTGGCTATGTATACTTGCCATCATCTTCAAGATGGTCTGGCACACGGAAGAGTTATGTCGTTCTGATTAGACTGACTGGCAGTCTAGTCCATAATCTTTTCCTGACATCGAATTCATCTGTGGCGTTGCCCCAGTAGTCCTCAAGGTATACTTTGTGTTTATATTTCTTTCCTTTCACGGCTCTGATGTGATGGTGAGGATTGAAATTGGCTCTAGACCGGTACAACGTGAATGGATACCACTGCATTTCTAGCCTAGCGCCTTCAACAGCCTGTGCAGATGGGCAAGATTCTTCCATGTTGCCAATGAAGAACGGGAAAGTGATGGACACTTTTCTCTTCACTCTCTGGAAATTTTGATAAGTTTCCAGTTGCCTAAGAACTTCCAGCAGAATCATTCTGTGGGTGGGATAAATTGGGAGCTTGAACAGATTCCTAGTGAATCCCTGAATTCTGCAATAAGTGAATCTCGGAAACTGGATGTACCAAGATTCGTATCTGTTGATAAGGCTCTTGGCCTCATGAGTCGGCCTTTGATGCATCCCTCCTTGTAGTATCCTCGTGATGTACATCAAGAATGCATCATGTGCTCTTCTGAAATGAGACTTCGCAAACAGCTGCAACTAGGGGCACCATTCATACACTTTGAATTCATTTTCTCTGTTGCCCACAACACCTTTGCATATTAATTCGAAATATCTATAGGCTCTTGCCAATAAATAGATGACATAGGAACTCATGTAAAATGACTTAGTCCTCTCCAAGTTGATCAATTGCTCGTGGATGTTATCACTGATCATCCTCGACCAGTTGAACATTTTGACTCTTGAGGTGATCTCATCGATGAAGAAGTACATCCATGTTTCGAATGGGGCGTCTTGAGGACTGCCCATTATCCTATTCAAAAGCAAGATTATATTGCCGAAGTCCTCCTTGAAGTCTGTTCGGTGTAGTTTCTTAGGCATTTTCTTCGCAGAAGCCCTTGGCTTTTCCAACCATGTTTTGTTGATGATAGTGGCACACTGATCTATCTGGTCTTCGAAAATTCCTCTGGTCTCATCTTTAGTTTTATATAAAGGCCGGACGTAATGAGGAATGTCGAATGCCTCTTGGATTGCAACTTCTCCGAGATGTGCCAAAATCCTTCCATCGGGAGCAACAATCTGTCTCTCTTCCTAGTTGTAATGCCTCGCACATTCAACCATCAACTCAACACACTCGACTGCCAGAGGAAATCCAGCAGCGTTGACAATTCCATTCCGCATCATTCGTCGGGCAATTGTTGTTGGCAGGAGTCCGTAAAGTCCATACATCCTCTTTCTGAATTCCTCGAAATCTACGAGTCCAAGGTCTGTATCTGCGATGTTCTTCCATTTAGAATTGATCTTAGATTCCTGTTGAACTCCTTTGCTCGCGAATTTCATCTGTGCTTTCTTCGAAGACTCTCCAGGAGTGGTCATCAACCTGCGAGAAAAGAAAATTTATTAATTTTAAAACTTTTAACTATGATTTTCTTTAAATTTTCTCCTTGAAAATTCTAACTTTTAGCTTGTTGAATGTTAGATTCTACGAAAAAAGCAAGCTGAAAGTAACAACACTTAGTAAATTTTCTCGAGGATAAATGAAGATAGAAGTAAAAAATGAAGAATTCCATCAAACTCCTGAATTATACTCCTTGGATGGCAATTTAGCTTTGAACTTCGAAAATCTTGCCTTTATCACTGAAAAAGCAAGCTATTCTCTTGAAAATTTTGATCTTCAACTCAAAGTTTTACTTCTTCCTTCGTTCTTCGCCTTGAAAAATCAATCACTCAACTTCAATATTCTATCTCTCTAAATTTCTACCTCTTGAAATTCTTATCTCTTGGAGAGAGTTTAACTTCTCAAATCGAACTTGTGAAAATGACTTGTTGAAACTCAATATAAAGTTGAGGAGTTCGATTAAATTTAGCAGTTTCATGGTTTTTCTCAAGTTTGTCGAACTTAGACTAGCTTTCTTCTCATTTCACAAGGCAAGTTTCTAATTTTTCTATGGGTGCCAACTTCATCTCTATCCAAAACCTTTAGGTTTTCTCTGGAGCTCGAAATTTTCAACATGTTGAAAATAATTAAAGGTTTAATATATGATATTTTAATTTTTCCAACCTTTAATTTTTTATTTATCCATGTATTTGGAGTTTAATTTGGCGATTTTGTTTAATTTCATGGACTTTTCTTTATTTTTCTCTCAAGTTCGCACTTTGGAGTGTCTTAGATTTTTCAATTGGGCTCAAGGGCAGACTTTCTAGTGCTTTGGACATGTTTCTTTTAGCCAAGTCAAACCTCTTAATGCCTAGACATGTCATTTATTATCCAAGGTTGGACTTTGAAAATGTTTTTCCATGTGCTCTTTAATGTCTAAGCGAATTTCTCTTTATGCTAGGCTCATTATTTTCTTTCCATTTATCTTCCCAAGGTAAGGCAGACTTAGAAGATTTCTTGCCAAGAGATAGGTCGGACTTTCCACTAAGCTTGCCATTTTTCCTTCCAAGCATTGGGGCGGACTTTACTCTTCCCTTTCCACTTCCAAGCGAACTTCCAACTTTTCTTTTCATATGCTAGGCACAAGGTAGGGCGGACTTCATAAGTTTTACTCCAAATGATGGTGGATTTGGAAGATTTCTTTCCATCTCCAAGAAATGTTTTGCCAACTCTCCAAGCAGACTTCCCAAACTTCCATTCTCCCTTGATGTCTTGGGCGGACTTGGTGGCTGTCTTTCCATCTTTCCTTCCCATGGCGGACTTGGCAAACTTATTGACATTTCCAAGATAGGTCGGACTTTAAAGAATTCTTTCCATTGCTTTTGCCATGTGAGGGCGGACTTTGCAGAGACTTTTCCATTTCCTTTGCCATGTGAACGCAGACTTGGAAAGGTTCTTGACATCTCCCATGGGCACACCACTTTAAACTTATGCCCTTTCAGCCATGCATTTCATGCTGGTCGCCATGAATCTCTTGATTTTTTCAGATTTTTCAATGGCTTTTTCATCTGGAGGTCTGATTCTTACTTGATTTTTGATCTATTTTTCATTCTTTTCTCCAGATTTTTGCATGATTTTCACTTGTTTTTCATCTAGAAGTCTGATTTTTCATTGCCTTTTATTGCTTTTCTTGATTTTTCTGATTTTTTGCTTTATTTTTGCATGCTTTTTAACTCTAAAGATGGAAACTTTGACTCCTCTATCGGTGGGACCTAGCACTTTCTAAAAATAGAAACTTACTAAAAATAAAAAAATCAAAAAAACAACTTTCTAAAAATAGTAAATCCTGGATTGTTCCAAAAGTGCCAAAAATGAAAAAAGCAGAAAACAAAAAAGAAAAATCCCTAAAAAGTAGGAAGTGTCATAATTGAGCGAAAACACAGGCAATCCTCGTCTACCGGACCTTCTAAGTACTTCTATGACGTTTAAGCACAGTTTCAAGCTTGGATTCTCAACTTGGCTCGAGCGATGACTCTAGACTTTGACTTGAAACTCTCAGAGTGACAGAGCTTACGAAATTGCAACTCGAAGCTAAACCCTAAAAACAAACTACGGAGGGTCCCCATTTGCAATGGGGTGATGTGTGAAATAAGTCACAACAAGTTGTGGCATCGGAGAATGTGTCATATGAATTTTGATAACTTGGCAAGGATTAGTGCAGTTCAGGCCGTGAGAGATTTACCAAGGATTACAAAGCTTGTTAATTCTATTTGTAGGAATTATCAGTTTGGGAAGTAAACGATAAATCATTACAGATCAAAGGAACAATCTACTACTAGACTACTGGATTTAATTCATACAGAGCTTTGTGGTCCTACAAGAGTGAGAAGTCTACAAAGTGGAAGGTACTTTATGCTTTTGATTGATGATTATTCTAGATATACATGGATTTCATTTCCTAGAGAGAAATCAGATGCTTTAGATAGATTCAAGACATTCAAAGCTATGGTTGAAAATAAAGTAAAATTGAGGATAAAATGCTGAAGGTTTATATAGGTGGTGAATTCCCTTCCCATGAGTTTTTGTGAAGTACAAGGAATAAAAAGACAGTTATCTGCTATGAGAACTCCTCAGTAGAATGGAGTTGTTGAAAGGAAGAATAGAACAATTCAAGAGGCTACAAGATCAATGATTACTAAGGCAGGTTTACCAGAATTTTACTAGAGAGAACCTATTCACACTGTTGTTTATGTATTCAATCGAGTTCAAGCAAGAGCAAATAGTACAAAGACCCCCTATGAGCTATGGTGTGGAAGAATTCCTACTATTAAATATTTCAAGGTATTTGGAAGCAAATGTTATATTAGAAGGGATGAAGAAAATTTAGGAAAGTTTGATGTGAGAAGTGATGAAGGCATTTTTCAAAGATATTCTACTAGACGCAAGGCTTAAAGATATTCTAACAAAAGACTAAGGAAGATTGTAGAAAGCTCAAAATGTCAAACTTGATGAAACAAACAAGAATTCAATTGATATTGATGGATATATATTTGATGAAGCTGATTGTGTGAGAATTAAAGAAAATGTGGAAGAATAGGAAAAGGATGAGCAAGAGAAGCAGAATGGAGAAGAAGCTTCGGTAGTGTCACCTAAGATACCTAGATATGTGCAGAAGAATCATTCAGAAAATTGGATCATTGGAGACAAGACAAAAGGAGTATTGACAAGAAGCAGAGTTGTTGCTGGTCAAGTAAATCTATGTTTACTTTCTAAGATTGAACCGAAGACTGTAAGTGAAGCATGTAAAGAAGAGCACTGGATGGAAGCTATCAGAATGTTCCTAGCGTTTGCTGCTCATAGAGATTTCAAAGTCTATCAGACGGATGTCAAGTCTGCACTTTTGAATGGTGAGCTAGAAGAAGAGGTCTATGTCAGAACCTGGGTGGTTCTCAAAATGAAACCCTAACTGATATTTTTGAGGTTTTTGCAAGTTTTGTGTTTTTTGGTATTTTTTGAGGTTTTTGCATTAATCATGAAAGCTGTGATTTTCCTTATAAAATGCTAATAAATTCATAATAAATAAATAGCATCCAAATAAGCTTTGAAAATGCTCAGGAAAGATAGGCGCACCAATTTATTTCACTTCTAGATTATTTACAAAGGTAAATAACAACATATGAATGAAATACAGATTTATTTCTAAGGAACCTGATTTCCTTCTTACAGCCGCCAGTAGCAATAAAGTAATAGTACGGCCGAATGGTTGAGTGCTCCTTTGTCCACTGAAAACGTTGCAAAAGCTCCAGATGACCAAGGCTCTGTGAAACCCTCTGTGAAAGACTGAAGATGGAATGCATTTTTTCCCTGAGAAGGTGGTATGGCCTTGAAGGTACAGAACAGTACGGCCTGCTGTAATAGCAATAAAGAATAATGTACGGCCAAAAATAAGAGAGGTTCTCCAAGCTCACAAAACAATGCAAACTCTTCAGCAATCCAAAGCGCCCAAACCACAAACACCAGAAGCTGATGAATATATGCGTTCCTCTGGATAAGAGATAGTACGGCCTGGAAAAGTACAGAAAAAAGTACGGCTTGCTGCAATAAATGACAAGGTACAGCCTCCAAGAAAAATGCCAGATCTCTGAATGAAGTTCTCTGATGAAGTCGCCTTATCTGTCTGATGATTATCTCTGTGAATCTTTGCTAAAATCAATGAATAAGCACAGTCTGTGATCTCTGTGTGAAATCACCAAGTGCAAGCTTCAGCTGGTATTGCACAGCCTCAGTCTGCCTAATCTCTGAAGAGTTTTCGTTCTTCAGAAACGTTCGTCTGCCAGAAACCCTAAGGTTTGCAAACTCCAATGGTCAGAGCAAAAGACAAATTAGAATAACATTTCATAATGGTTCGATTTTCCTTTCATTGAATAAATATATCCTCTTCATTAAAATTCGACCCAATGCTCCTTTTTAATTAATCATTTAAATAAAAGGATTTATTTCACCTTTGATACTTAGGAGAAATATTAAATAATTAAATGGCGCCTCAATTTAATGAATAATAAATATTCACTGAGTCAAAAATTTATACTTTATTATAAAGTATAATAAATACTTTATAACTGGCCATTTTAATTAAATATTTCAATATTTCAATAAAGTGACTTTAATATAAAGTCAAATTATTAAATATTTAATAAATCATTAATTACTCCTTATTTCTCTGTCTGATCACCCAACTGCTGAACTGGATCGACTCTGAGCTGAATGGTTGAACCAGGTGCCCTGCCCAAAATAGCAGCTTCCGCCTGAACTAACTTTCTAAAAATAGAAAGTTCCTGAAAAAGCACTCTAGAAGATTCTGCGAAGGCCCAACCTGACACAACTGCAAAACTGGAGCTATCAAACACTGAGCAACTGTCTCCGATGATCCTCTGCACCTATCTGTCAGCCTACGAGGATCGAAATAATAGGCTCACATCCTCGACAAACAGTGTCAGCTAAAACGGGGACATGACAGTCCGCCCTCCCTGAAATTGCTTGTCCTCAAGCAATCTCTGCAAATACAGCTGCACTGCACCACCTGGATCCCAAGGATAGTACCGGACAATGTTCCTGCTGGCCACAACTGACTCCTGTAACTCCCACAACTGATCAGCAAGAATAGGATACCATTCCCTATTAACCTCAGTGCGGTCCGGCATAGGATCAAGAAACTCAGAAGGAGGCAAGTCAAACGACGAGCAACACTTACCCCCTAAAACTGCACGAGATATACTATCATCCAACATATCAAGTACGTGCATGCTAGAACTGTGCACCTGAAACAAATTGTGTACAGGCGGATCAATCATGAAGCCATATGCACTCTGCACCATATACACACTGTGATACTCCTCCGTGAGCTGAGTCTGAAATCCCAGTGCACTAGTAGGATCCCAAACGCTATCATCACTCTGCTCAAGACCAGGATCAGGTGAGTTACCCACATCAAACTCAAAGAGCGGATTGTCGTATGAAGATATAACATCTGTCTCAAACAATGGATTGGTCACAAACGGAACCAAACCACTAGGCTGATCCCAAACGACTGCCTCAGAACCCCCGGGGTACTGAGCATAACCATGCCTGGTCTGCACAAAATCTTCCTCTACCTTCTCGCTCTTCCCACTAACGAGAGAGATAGAACGAAGGCTGCCATCTGTAATACCCCTCAACACATATTTCTTGCCCTGTACCTCAAATCTCATCTCCATTTTAGGCAAGTTGAGGGTGAACACGCTGATGTCCTGCAGCCATCTCATACCCAACACTAAATCCATCCCACCCAGGTTGACTACATAAAAGTCTGCCTACAACTCATAATCATTCAGCATGAGAGTGAGATTACAAATCCATCGAGTGCAAGTGAGTGTATATCCATCTGCCACCCAAACTCTGAATCCAGCGAAATCCTCTGTCTGGAGCCTACATCTGCTGACGAAGCTCTCATCAATGAAATTGTGTGTGGCTCCAGTGTCGAGCATAGCAATACATCGTTGTCCTTCCACTAATCCCCTAAACTTGAATGAGTCATCCCGTACACTAGTAGATAATACCAACGGGGATAAGTTGGCATCGGGCCCAAACTCCGTAGAGGCATTCCCGGCCTCTGCATGTTCTGAAACAACCTGCTGGTCTGAATCATCAGACTCGTCATCATCACAGTAAACCCACATGGCGCGGTTGGCTCTGCCCTTCGGTCTCAAAGGACAATCATGCTCCTTGCTGTAGGGTGCTTTGCACCAATAACAAAGTTGTTTCTTCCTGCATTCCTCCCGAGTTGCATCATCAATTCTTGCAACTGGTTTCCTTTTTGGTTCTGCGACTGGTGTATGACTCTCCTCGACAGGCAAGTTATTTGTTTTAGGCTGAAATTGTTTCTTCGGAGCAGCAAGCTCCATACTCCTTGCCTTCCACATCGCCTCCTGAAGAGTGGGAGGGTCAAAAGCCTTAACCCAACCTCTCATGGGTTATGTCAAGCCCTCAACGAAGAGTATAACGAGTCTCCGCTCTGAAATGCCAGTCACCATAACTGCAACTTTCTGAAACTCACCAATGTACGAATCCAGGCTACCTCTCTGTCTGAGCTGAGCCAACTCTCTGAAATACAGTTCCGGATCCTTCTTATCAAATCTCTCTATCAGTCTGCTGGTGAACTCCTGATAGGTATTAACTGCATGATGGCCTACCGTACATGCCGTGGTGCCACCAATCATGTGCTACTCCGTCAAGATGTAAAGTAGCAAATTTAATTGCCTCATCCTTCTGCATAGGTCTAAGTGACAAGTAATTGTCCAATTTCTGGACCCAAGACCTCGCTGATGTCTTTTCAGACCCATCAAAATATGGCAATGTAATCTTGCTCACCGCATACTGCAAATCCCTATTCACCTGTGGCTGCGGCTGCTGATGCTGTGGGGGTCTGCGGTCAAATCTGCCTCCTCCTCTGGGTTTATAAACATCTATAAACTCATGGAATGTAAGTGCCTGTCGGATCTCAGGTGCTAGTGACATGTACTCACCATGAAATCTCGTCAAGTCTGCCACGACATGCCATTGTGTGGTGAAACTCCTGATGCTGCCCCTGATGAGTCTGTGGTGGAGTCTCCCTAGGTAAGAAAGTAGGCTGACCTGGCCTACGCTCCTGATAGATCGGAGACGGCTGTCGAGGTGCCGATGCTAATGGCTGATCCACTGGTGCAGTCCCGCTCGTCTGACCAATCTGTATGAAATGAGGCTGTGTGGGTGTGTACTGTCTAATGGTACCCATCAACTGAGACATCATATCCATCATATTATCGTCTCCGTCTAAACTCCTCATCAGTAATATCACCCTCTGATGCGCCTTCCCTGGATCCCTGCGAGTCTCTGAGGAAGTCTCACGTTCTGCCATTAGGGTTGCTACACTGTTTTCACCGCCGTCAGAACTGGATCTGTGAATACCAAGCACCCTGACACTGTCTGACCTTCAGGAATAGGTGGACCTGTCCAATCCTCGTCTTTGCCTGTCCCTACACCTTTAATGTAGTGAATGGTATCTCTGTTCATGAAAAGGCACTAAAAAGCACACTGTATTCTGAAAAAGCACTGAAAAAGCACAAGATGGCAGGAGATCTGTGCTCTGATACCACTGTCAGAACCCGGGTGGTTCTCAAAATGAAACGCTAACTGATATTTTTGAGGTTTTTGCAAGTTTTGTGTTTTTTGGTATTTTTTGAGGTTTTTGCATTAATCATGAAAGCTGCGATTTTCCTTATAAAATGCTAATAAATTCATAATAAATAAATAGCATCCAAATAAGCTTTGAAAATGCTCAGGAAAGATAGGCGCACCAATTTATTTCACTTCTAGATTATTTACAAAGGTAAATAACAACATATGAATGAAATACAGATTTATTTCTAAGGAACCTGATTTCCTTCTTACAGCCGCCAGCAGCAATAAAGTAATAGTACGGCTGAATGGTTGAGTGCTCCTTTGTCCACTGAAAACGTTGCAAAAGCTCCAGATGACCAAGGCTCTGTGAAACCCTCTGTGAAAGACTGAAGATGGAATGCGTTTTTTCCCTGAGAAGGTGGTACGGCCTTGAAGGTACAGAACACTACGGCCTGCTGTAACAGCAATAAAGAATAATGTACGGCCAGAAATAAGAGAGGTTCTCCAAGCTCACAAAATAATGCAAACTCTTCAGCAATCCAAAGCGCCCAAACCACAAACACCAGAAGCTGATGAATATATGCGTTCCTCTGGATAAGAGATAGTACGGCCTGGAAAAGTACAGAAAAAAGTACGGCTTGCTGCAATAAATGACAAGGTACGGCCTCCAAGAAAAATGCCAGATCTTTGAATGAAGTTCTCTGATGAAGTCGCCTTATCTGTCTGATGATTATCTCTGTGAATCTTTGCTAAAATCAATGAATAAGCACAGTCTGTGATCTCTGTGTGAAATCACCAAGTGCAAGCTTTAGCTGGTATTGCACAGCCTCAGTCTGCCTAATCTTTGAAGAGTTTTCGTTCTTCAGAAACGTTCGTCTGCCAGAAACCCTAAGGTTTGCAAACTCCAATGGTCAGAGCAAAAGACAAATTAGAATAACATTTCATAATGGTTCGATTTGCCTTTCATTGAATAAATATATCCTCTTCATTAAAATTCGACCCAATGCTCCTTTTTAATTAATCATTTAAATAAAAGGATTTATTTCACCTTTGATACTTAGGAGAAATATTAAATAATTAAATGGCGCCTCAATTTAATGAATAATAAATATTCACTGAGTCAAAAATTTATACTTTATTATAAAGTATAATAAATACTTTATAACTGGCCATTTTAATTAAATATTTCAATATTTCAATAAAGTGACTTTAATATAAAGTCAAATTATTAAATATTTAATAAATCATTAATTACTCCTTATTTCTCCGTCTGATCACCCAACTGCTGAACTGGGTCGACTCTGAGCTGAATGGTTGAACCAGGTGCCCTGCCCAAAATAGCAGCGTCCGCCTGACCTAACTTTCTAAAAATAGAAAGTTCCTGAAAAAGCACTCTAGAAGATTCTGCGAAGGCCCAACCTGACACAACTGCAAAACTGGAGCTATCAAACACTGAGCAACTGCCTTCGATGATCCTCTACACCTATCTGTCAGCCTACGAGGATCGAAATAATAGGCTCACATCCTCGACAAACAGTGTCAGCTAAAACGGGGACATGACAGTCTACATGGAACAACCAAAAGGATTCCAGTTGTTAGATCAACCGAATATGGTATGCATATTGAAGAAAGTTTTATATGGTTTGAAGGTTAGACAGGTATTTGATTCAGCAAAGGTACGGCTAACAGTAACCTATACTTTAAAGTTCAGAATTACAAAATCTTGATTGTGGTTGTATATGTTGATGACATTATTTTTGGAGGAAATGAAACTATATGTAAAATGTTTGCGGAAGAGATGCAAAAAGAGTTTGGAATGTCTATGTTTGGAGAGATGAATTTCTTTCTTGGGTTGCAAATTAATCAAACAGAGAAAGGAATCTTTATTTCACGGTCTAAGTATGCGAGAGAGATGTTGAAAAAGTTTGGGATGGATGATTCCAAACCGGTATGCCCTCCTATGGTGACTGGTTGCAAATTAGGTAAAGATGATGATTCACCTAAGGATGATCAGAGCAAGTATAGATCTATGATTGGTGGACTATTGTATTTGACTACTACTAGACTAGATATTATGCATGTTGTTTGTTTTGTGGCTAGTTTTCAAGAAGATCCTAAAGACATGCATGTTGTTGTTGTTAAAAGTATATTCAAATATTTGAATAGCACTATGGATTATGGCTTGTGGTATCCTACAGATACTGACTTTAGACTAAGTGCTTGTACAGATGCAGATCGGGCTGGATTGTAGATGTCAGGAAAAGCACAAGTGGTGGTGCATTCTTTCTTGGTTGCAGATTGGTGACATGGTTAGGTAAGAAGCAAGATTCAGTTTCCCTATCTACTGTTGAAGTTGAGTATATTGCTGCTGCATCTTGTTGTACACAAGTTCTATGGATGAAACAAACATTGAAAGATATCACAGTTGTGTATGATGATCCTATTTCCATCTTTTGTGATAACACAAGTGCAATTAACATTTCAAAGAATCCGATGATGCACTCAAGGACAAAGCATATATCTATCAGGTCTCATTTCTTGAGAGAAAAGGTTGTGGAGAATGAAGTAAAGCTTGAATATGTCCCTATGAAGGATCAGATTGTTGATATATTCACAAAGGCTCTTCCTAATGATACTTTTGAGTATCTCCGGGAAAAGTTAGGGGTCATTGCCCCTCCTTTCTTGAACTAGATGCATATGGAGATGCATCAGTCCGGTGGATCTATGGATCTATCTTTCTTCTGGACTGATGTTTCGGTGGCTACCTCTCAGGGGAGCAGGTAGTGTCATGAGTTGTCATTGTATCAGTATTTTCTTTCTAATGTCAAAAGAGAAATCAATGTAAAACATCATTTTCCTTTGCCATTGATGTCAAAGGGGGAGATGAGAGAGATGTTTAAAGATAGAGATGTAAAAAGAAAAAGATTATCTACTAAGGGGGAGAAACAAAAAGCAAAATCATAAGAAGTATGTTCAGAGCTTGTATGTTGTCTTTGATGGTTTTTCACATCATTTGTTGCTATCAATGACAAAAGGGGAGATTGTTGCAAGTATGAATAAGTTATTGCAAGATGTTGTCATTGATGTCAACTGGTCAATTGGTTATCAACTGGTTGTTGTTGTCATTAATATCATGGATACAGGTTATTGGTTGTATATGTCGAGGATATTGAGAAAATTGCATTGAAGGAAGATTGTAGGTGTTCAGTGGTTGCTACGGGTTTTGGTCTAGGATTTGCTTCTGTGTGTGTGGTTCAAATATGTTGATCATGGTTGTTGGAAGTTGCTATATCTAGATTTTTGGTTTTTGATTCATTGTGCAGTGCGAGTTATGTTCACCAGTAGTGAACTGTGGTTTTGTGTGTATCTAGTTGAGGTCCGGGAGAAATGTTGTTGGTCCGGATTTCTCTTTGGTTAAGTCTTATGACTTGTGGTTCTAGAGTTAAGTTGTTATGATCATGTTGAAGATAATTTCGGCATCTAGAAGGATCGTGCTTAATTGTTATATGTGTTTTACACCAGTTTGGCTGACCTTGTGTTAAACACTACCTTCGGAATTGATGAAACGTGTTGGGACCTATTTGGGTCCTCATCAAGCGTGTGTTTGGGTCGCTCTCATTCTAACTCCACCCTAGGATTTTTTGGTGCCGACCTAATTTGAATTTAATGATGGATGACCGACTTTGGATATGTTTCAAAGTTGAAGATGGTATAAATACAAGATGAATTAGTGGTGAAAGAAGGACAAACAATAAGTTGAAAGAAATAGAGCAGATAGATGTGAATCAAGTGGATGAATGTAATGTGCGTATGGCAAATCAGTGCGAAGTCTAAATGTTGAGTTTTCGGTTGTAGTGAGTTGAAGGTGGACTCTATCATTCATGCATGTCTACAAGTGGTTGAGCAATTGTGGTGGATTTCTCTGTTGCATTGAGATTGTCTTCTCTCTGTAACATATCTCTTCTATCTTCTTTGTATCTTTGTGGCAGGGAGCCCTCCAAGTGGTTAGCCCTATTGGACAGTGAGTCTTGATCCAGACAGAGAGTCCTTGTTTTGGAAGTGAGCATTTTTCTCAAGCAGTGAGCCTTTTATAATCGGTTTTGATATTCTCTATAGTGTGAGTTAATCCTCACCGTGGTTTTTCCCTCATTGGGTTTTCCACGTAAATCTGGTGTTACTATGTTTGTGTGATGGTTTTCAATTTTTGCACTTGCATTTAATGCTTAATCATTTTAGCAGAGTTAAGAATTGTGACTGATATAAGTTCCGATGAATATTATAAAAAGGAAATTTGTAACAACTGATTCACCCCTCCCCCCTCTCAGTTGTCTTGTTCAACATTACCTCCTCTCCTAATGAGGTCGTAGCTGATGATGATTGGATTCAAGCTAATAGTAAATCTAAAAGGAAGAAGAAACTTGATGTTGGGGGAGGAAATAAATTTGGTAGGCCATCCCAAAAGGAAACCAAGAATAAAGACACTGTTAGAGATGTTGCCTCATGGAGAAAAAGATACTTGACTCTCTCTCGGGGCCTAAGCCTAAGAAGAAGTAAGGAGAAGACTCCTCCTTTCTACAACATCAAGGTGGTGTTGTTCTTTGGTTATTTTTGACATGAAGATGATCTCCTAGAACATTAGGGGCCTAAATAGTCCCTACAAAAAACATTTGCTTAAGACTTCCATGGCAGATTATAAAGTTGATATTTTGTTGATCCAAGAAACCAAAATGAAGAATCCATTTGCCAAGATTGTCAAGAATATTTGGCCTAGTGCTAATTATGTTGTATGTTGAAGGTGCTTCTGGGGGTGTTGCTACCTTATAGATCCCCTCCAAATTTAAGGGATCCATAGGATTTTTCTGTAAGAATAGTCTGATAGTCTCAATGGAAGATCTTATTACCTCCAAAAAATGAAACTTGTTAAATATCTATGCTCCCAATTCTCGTCCTGACAGAGCTGCTCTATGGGATTCCTTGAAAAATCATTAGCAACAGCATTGGGGATTTTTGGATTCTTGGTGGGGATTTTAACTCTTCGTTGTTTTCGTCTGAAAAGCTTGGAGGTCTGGAGAATTTTTTTGATAGCATGATGGATCTTGTTGGCTTCCTGTACCCTGTGGGTCTCATAGATGTTTCCTTACAAAGCTCCCTGTTTACTCGGTCAAATAGGAGATGGGGTAACCATCTTGTCCAAGTTAAACTGGATCGCTTTCTTCTTTCCTCTAACTAGAATATTCTCACTACTATCACTTTATCTACTCTCTCAAGAACAGACTCAAATCATAATGCCCTTCTTCTTAGTTGGGAAGACAATGTTGTTAAAGGCCTGTTTCCTTTCAGATATGAAATTATGTGGACTCATCATCCTGATTTTAAAATCCTTGTTGCTAGCTGGTGGAATAACCTTGTGTTGCAACCCTATGTATTGTTTGGCTAATAAATTAAAAAGAGTTAAAGACAAAGTTGAAGGATGGAATAAGTTTTCCTTTGGGAATATTTTTCACACTAAGAAGTCTATTGGAGACAGAATAAAATAGGTGCAAAAAATGATGGAGGAAGGTGTTGTTGATGAGGCCATATGTAATAAGGAATGGGACCTTAGGGCTTAATGCTTTAAAATAACCAAGCAAGAAATCTTCTGGAAATAGAAATCTCAAATTCAATGGCTTACTGAAGAAGATAGAAACACTAAGTTTTTCCATCAATCTACCATGAAACACAAAAGCAAGAACAAAATAAGATATTTGGTTAGGGAAGATGTAACTACTCTAAATACTAAGGATGAAATTGTTGATGAAGCTGTCTCCGATTCAAATTTTCAGAATGTTATTGATTTTGCCCCTGGGGAGTTTGAGGAACTCCTCAAAGTGATCCCACATGTCATTACTAATCAAGATCTTAAAGAGCTGTCTAAGGCTGTTTCTCTCTAGGAAGTGAAGTTTGTTGTTTTCTCCTTTGGCGCCTTTAAAGCCCCAGGGCCTGATGGGTTTCCTCCTACCTTCTTTCAAGAATTCTGGGATGTCGTCTCTGGTGACCTCTTAAATGCAGCCCGGGATTTCTTTCGCTCAAGTTGACTCCTTAACCAACTTAACTCAACTTTTATTGCTCTTATGCCTAAGAATGAAAATGTGTCCTCAATGCAAGATTTTAGGCCTATAAGTCTTTGTAACACGACTTATAAGATATTCTATAAAATTATAGTAAACAAACTAAAAGTTGTTCTCAACAAAATGATTGTTGAGAATCAAAAAGGGTTTGTTAAAGGAAGACATATTTTAGATGTTGCTATCTCTACTCATGAGGTTTTTCATTCTATGGAGCTCAATAAGAAACCATGTATGGCTTTGAAGTTGGACATTTCAAAAGCCTCTTACAAAATGTTTTGGCCTTTTCTTATTGTTGTGCTTAAATGGTATGGTTTTATAGGAAGGTTCCTTAAACTAATTGTTGATGTGTTTTTCGTGACCGCACCAATGCAGAATAAAGTCGCCAACGGCTACCCTATCCTCTCTTGATCAAAGTATCCAGCACGCTAAGATTGCGAGAGAGTTCGTGCGTTCAACTCCAAGGTTCTTTCAGTGCGAATAGGCTCAGTTGGCTCAATGTGATTTGCTGGTATTTCAAGGGGACTTACGGAATTGTTTGGCAACGGAGAAAGGAATTCAAATGTTCGAAAGGTTTGTCTATGAAACGCGGGTTTCCTATTTTAATCAGAAAGTACTGAATTTAAAGTGGTTGCAGGGTTTAGAGAGTTTAAATCTATTCTAAGTGTAGGATATGGAGCTCAACTTCAGCAAACTTCAACCAAACTTCGCTTTGCCTCGCATCGGACAGCTTCCACGGAGTCGGTGCAATCTTTAGGGGAGATGACTAAAGATGTTCAAACCACCACTTGACATGAAGATACCATCACAACGACGCATACCATCATTCAAACTGTGATTGAAGTTAGGCCCACGACATTTCCAATTGACCACACAAGGCGAACACACCATCAGTGAGCCCGCTAGTGGTATGGATAGACGAAGTTGCTTAGATCAAACACCACATTCCACAGCTAACAACTACTTGCATGAAAATGAAATTACGCTACTTGAAGTAGAAGGGATGAAGAAACTTCGCTAGCTATCCATAACAAAGACGAATTTCACCATCAATGAAAAGATCTTTTATTATGAAAGTTTTACACAACAATCTCTTGCAAAGTTTTCAAAGGAAAACTTTCCTTCTTCTTCAACTACACTATCAATCTATACTAAGCTACTTCTAAGTTGTCCCTCTACTCTATGTCTACTGTCTAACTCTAAGCTAATGTCTAATGAGTACAAATGAGGGGGACTCCCCCTTTTATAGTTGGCCAAGTCCAATGGACGGCTCAAATTACAATCGGCTGGATGACCCAGATTGTGCCACCTCAGCCCTAAACAAGATTCACCCTAAAAACCGCCACCAAGAGGAGTGGGGTAATAAATGCGCCATAATGTCCACCATCCTTCTAGAAGATTCGAACTTTGAAACGCGTTCACACTGTTCTTAATCTTCTTCTTGACGTCGTTCTTCAACTTTGCTCGAGCTTCCATTCTTTTCTCCATCTTGAGTTTTGAAAACATTTCTTCTCTATCACTAAGTCTCAACACTTAGCCATTTTCTTGCAACTTTTCTTCCTTCGAGGTTGAAATGTCATCTTGAATCACTTGCTTCATCACTCTAAGTCATCACCGCTGGGCCTTAACGTTCCTTCTGCAAAACAAGCAAGGAGAAGAGCATTAGAGTACTTCATAATATAATCTTAACTTACTTACCTGATTTTCACGCTTTGATCTCCAAGAGTTCATCGACCTCACTAGCAAACTTCATCCTCAAATCCTTCATGCCTTAGCCAAATTTCCAACCCATCTTGTCTTTTGCCTAGGCGTACTTCACTCTGCCATTTCATCCAACTCAGACTCGAGAAGAAATCCTTTCATCAGGAATTTGATCAAAAATTATCTAGGCACTTAATTTCAAATTCATCCGCCAAGGCATTCTATCTTCACAAACATTTCCTTCCTTGCCTTAGAAAATTCTTAAATTTCCCTTGGGAAATTCACCAACCTGGTGCCCATTTAAAACCTTTACCTCAGAATCCCTGGCAAGCTGTGGAAGATCTTAAAATCCATTCCTCATCGATAATCTTCAATACCTAGAAGAAAATTTCCTTCAGAACGTGTCAAACTCACGGGTGCACAACGAACGGGTTCATTTAATTTTCTTGAATTTTGCACCTTGGAAAAATAACTTTCAACAATTTATTTCATTTCTTCATCCCCGTGAACATCTTGTGTTGTTCTGACTTGAAAATATTTTTGTCGACCCTGTGCAGCTGGCATTCGCTAATTTTTCACTGGCAACTTCGTTCGTGCTTCTGAAAATTTTTATCATCCTCCAAGCCCAAGCGTATTTTCTTAAGGAAGAAAATTTTGTGCCTTAGAAAAATTTTGAATCACTTTGCATTTTGAAATTTTGCTTTAGAGATTTTACTCAACTTCATCCACCCTGCCTGCGAGAATTTTTATTATCATTTCAACTCACTTAGAGAATTTTCTTGAAAACACATATCATGGAGGATTTTAATCTCAACGCCTTAGTTGTTTTATTCATCACCTTTACACTTTGGGCGCATATCACACTTGATGAAGCATATTGGACTTCACCACACCTAGTAATATTATTCATCACTTAGCACTTTCAACACCTAGCAACACTTACACCACCCTTTACCTCAGGCGTAGTTTATGTTTGAAGAGGACACTTTAAATTTCAACGCCTAGCACACTTGTATGTCATGAAAAAAATATTTTCCCAACGCCTTGCACATTTTAATCTCCCCCTTAGGCGCATTTCACACTTTGAATAGGATATTCTTGTTTACTTCTTTGACCTTCTCTTGTTGAACTGAGGGCGCATTTCACATGTGTGGAAGGATGAAATTCTCACTTAGAATATTTTAGCAATTCCTCCCTAACTTGGGCACATTTCATACTTGAAGGAGGATAAACTTTAAACGCCACCCTTGAATTTGTCATTACATGGCTTTCCACGCCTTTGTCTTCTTCCAATTTTGCATGGACGCCTTTGCATGGAGATGTTTTTGTCTTTATATGCCCTCATTTGGGCGCATTTTGCACCTCATGAAGGATGAAAATCCTTTGACTTGTTGACCTCATGGCGCATTTCAGCTCTTGAGAAGGATGGGCGCATTTGGGGGGTGGTGGAGGATATTCATACTTAGAATTTTTCTCTTGAAGTCATCCACTTTGAGTTGGGCGCATTTGGAGGGTGGTGGAGGATGAAATTTGTTGACCTCTTTTGACTTTCTCCTTGGGCGCATTTCAGCTTGCGAGAAGATGGGCGCATTTGGGGGGTGGTGGAGGATATTCATACTTAAAATTTTTCTCTTGAAGTCATCCACTTTGAGCTGGGCGCATTTTGCCTATGGTGAAGGATAAAACTCTGTTGACTCTTTGACTTTTTGTGAACTTGGGCGCATTTGGCTATGTGTGAGGGATAAAACTCTTTGACTCCTTTGACTTTTATCACATCTCCTTGAAGTGGGCGCATTTTAGCATGGCAGGAGGATGAAATTCGTTGACTCTTTGACTTTTATCACCTCTCCTTGGAGTGGGCGCATTTTGCTATAGGAGCAGGATGAAACATTTGACTTTCTTTGACTTGAGAGGTGGGCGCATTTCAAAGGGGGTGGAGGATGAAGCACCATACTTAGAAAAAAAATTTAGCATCTTGCTTGCATGTGAGGGCGAATTTTGCCTAGGCAAGTGGATAAGCATTTCATACTTAGAAAATTTTTATGCTTGGCTTGTGAGGAGGGCGCATTTTTGTGGTGGTGCAGGACGAAACCAACACTTCGATTTTTATTTCATGGCATCAAGGTATTTTGGGCGCATTTTAGCTAGGCAGGAGGATTTTCTCAGACTTAGTAATTTTTTTTCATCACATGCTGGAGATGAGGCCGCATTTTGGGGTAGCTGGAGGATGAAGTCCCAGACTTAGTCACTTTTCCTCGTTTTCGCCAGCTTCTCTGTGCCCTGCAATTTATAGTAAGTCTTTCGATCTTTGCATCTCTGAAGCTCAGAACGATTTGAATTTTCAAACACTACATCCTCACGACCTTGTTAACCTGTTGACACTGCTATTTTTAGTTGGCCTGCTATTTTTAACCCGTTTCTGAAGGTGATTTGCTATAAATAGTAACTGCTTGCTTCTGATACCTCCACAGCTCCGATTGACTTGAAATTTGAATGACGTGCTCCTCACCACGTGACCTTCCTGCTGACGTCGGCACATGCAACTGATTTGCTATTTTTAGCCTATTTCCAAAATGACTTACTATAAATAGTAAGTGCTCCGTTTGACTTCAAATTTTACCAGCAGATAGCTTGAAGGATATTAATCGCAGTGGTTTACACCGGTTTTCAAAAATTCTGACTTTTTATCCTTCTTTTTGGGTCCCAAAGCTAGAAACCCTAATTGGTCTTGCATGCGTATCAAATGACCTCCGTTTGTCCTCGTTTCTGTTGCATTGCGATCAGTTTGTGATTAAGAAGTGCTGGGAGGCAGCTGCTAGGATGCACCTGCTAAAAATAGTAAGTTCCTTACTGAGTGATCATCTCCGTTTGCATATCACATCATCACGAAGCTCTCGAAAAACCCACAAGGAATATGCAGACATGCAAAGAAAACCCTGACATGTAAACCCTAAAAATAGCCTCTGAAGGCTGAACTCTAAAAGTTGTCGTCTCGCTTTGCATGTCACACCATCGCAAATGTCTCTGAAAACCCAGAAGGAATCTCCAGACATGCACCAAAAAACTCTGCATCTAAGCCCTGAAATCTGCCCCGGAAGCTGGACTACTAAAAATAGTAAGTTGTCTGTTTCAGTTCAAATTTTGCACACGAGCAGCTTGATGTGTTTTGGACGCAGTGTGACTGTCAGAATCTCAAAAATGCTGAGGAAATGTTCGTAATTGCGCACTTACTAAAAATAGTAAGTACCCAGAATTTGATGAAAATTTGTTGAGAGCCTGCTAGAAGCATACTGACAGCAATGTTAGTCTTCGTTTTCAATTTATTCATTTCATGTGATTGCAAATTGACCAGAAAGATGGAAACCCTAATTCTCAAACTTGGCCAAATTTCACGTTTAAGTTCGACGGCGGGCACATCCCGAAAAGACAGACAGTAGAAAAGAAAGACAACAACAAAATGACCGAAAAGCAAAGCCAAAATTAGGGGGTCCCCATTTGCAATGGGGCGATGTGTGAAAAGGTCACAACACTAATTACCTCCTATATTACTAAACCTAAGTGTTCTATCTTGGTGAATGGTGTTCCCAATGGGTTTTTTTCTTGTGGACGTGGTTCAAGGCAAGGAGATCCTCTTTATCCCTACCTGTTCATAATAGTGGTTCAAGTTCTAGGGAGAAACATTCAAAATATTTTGGATCAGAAGTTGTTGAAAGGGCTTAAGGCTACTTCCTATCTTCCTCATACTACTCACCAACAGTTTGTTGATGACACCATCCTTTTCGAAGAAGCCTCGGTTATTGAAGTTGGACATTGGAAATCCATCTTGAATGACTATGCTAAGGCCTCTAGTCAATATATTAATTATAACAAAAGTAAAATATACTTCTTCAATTCGGAACAAACTTTGAAAGAGTTATGTGAATTCTGGGCTGCTAGGATGTTGTTCTTCATGCTACCTACCTAGGCCTTCCTTTAATCTCCAAGAAACCTAGCAGCAACTACCGGAATTACATTATTGAAAGAAACCAAAACAAGTTGGCGGGTTGGAAGGGTAAACGCCTTAGTCAAGCTAGGAAATTGCAGCTGCTCAAAAGTTCTTTACAAAACATCACGGTTTACTACCTCTCTCTTTTCAATATTTCCACCTTTATTGTTGAAAAGATAGAACAGATTCAAAGGAGATTCTTGTGGATAGGGACTAAGGAGCGTAACAAAATGGTGTTAGTGGGCTAGGAAAAAGAATGTACTTCTAAATTTGTTGGAGGCCTTGGCATAAGGAGACTAAAACTTTTCAACAAAGCTTTTGTTGCTAAGCCAATGCCTTCTTTAAGGTATTAAAGATTGGGTAAAAATTTTAAGAGCTAACTATTGAAGAAACAGGGAGCAGGGCAGCTTTCATAGTGCCCCCGGATCTGCCTTATGGTTTTGTGTTTTCGAACAACCTTCTCAAAATAAGAAGTGTGCTAAAACTTGGGGTTAGAAAAAAAATAGGAAATGGAAAAGATGCTGATTTTTTGGAAGATGTTTGGTTTAATGGTCCCCCACTTTCCTCCTCTAATCATCTCCTCCAACTAAAACAAAGGTTTATCAAAATTAATGGGAAGCAAGTTGATGGTTATATTAAATGGGATGGTATGGCGCCTGAAATGAATTATTTCAAAAATCATTAGCTGGTGACTGTTTGAGAGGGGGAAGACGACAAAATTGGGATGTTGCTTTGCAAATCTTACATCAAAATATAGGTGATGCTGCCTTTTTCGCAAAGGATAGAAAGGATGAGTGGTTATGGACTAAGCGTCCCTCAGGATGCCTGTTGTAACATCCCTTCTGTCTTGAACATGATTATGGAAATGAAATTACATTTGTTATGTTAGTTGTGATTAACTGCTTTTCGTGAGAATGTGAAATTGGGAAAAGAAATTTTAATTTATATGATGTAACTGCAAATGTAAATGATTTTCTTATATATTTGAAAATGAATGTGTTGATGAGTTTATATTTAAAATATTTATATATGACGAGAACGGTCTAACCCTATTTCTTTGTTAAGTGGTTGCAGGATCGCCAACACCCGAGGGAAAGGGAAATATCATCAAGGAGAGGTCGTAGTAAATAAAGGATCAATTATCATCACGCCTTGAGTTGGTGTAAGATAGCTTAATTGAAGTCATAACCTTGGTAAGAATGTTCCAATGGACAACAACCCACCAAAAGTAGTCCACTTTAAGAATCAAGTTTCTTATCCAAACATGATTCCAATGAAATCCACTTTGAGGAATCAAAGGTTTTTCCAAAACTTCATAGGCAGACTTCATCGACAGGTGTAACACTCTAACTGATCTACAGTTTAAAAAAATGGAAACTAATTTACCAGTTTCAGCTGAAATGTAACTAGCTAGTTTTCAAGCTAGGGTTTCCTTTGCAATATCGAATGGAAAAGATAAACAAATTGAACTATTACATCTTAATCATTTGATCAACTGACTTTTAGTTTTCAATTTCAGCTGAAAAGAAAACAATTAACTGAATACATATAACCGAAATCACAATAGATCAATAACTAACTTTTCTTTGCTTTCAAAATAAAAGAGCATTAATTACAGCTATGAAATAACATGCTAAAGTATTAATAACTGAATTTAAGAGAGAGAAAGAGTTACAAGAAAGTACAGTTTGAAGGCTTCCTGCTGGAATGCTTGAGCATTATTTGTCATCAAAGGAAAAAGAAATATCATCAAGGGCTTTTCCGCCCAACCAAAGACCTATTGGTCTCCCGTGTTTCTTCAACTGAAGAAACTCAACCCTTCTCAAGGGTAATCAATAAAGTATCACATAATACCAACATGCCATTTGAGCCTGGTGTCAAGAACCTATACTACCTGGTCGATCCTTCACTATAGGTTACTCCTAACTAGAAAAATCATTCTGACCAAGGGTATATCTGGTTCTTGATAGCTAACAAATGCTAAATCTAGCATCATAACCTTGGCCAAGGATTTTTATCAATAAAGAACACGTATCTTGTGTTGTCAGCACTCTCACCCTTGCTCGGCATTATTTCATTTACTTCTAAGTATATACATAAATATCGACTCGTCTGACATTTTGACCCACATTCAGGGTTAATTTGGTTCATTTCATATTCTCAAGGAATAGTTAAATAGTTTAATTGATGAAGAGAGTTCTTAGCTTGACGTCTGCATATTTAATTTCTTCCAACGACATAAGGAGAGCTTAGGGGGTCAGACCCGAATCAAAATCTGGAAACAACTGAGCATAATGTGTTTCAAATTATACAAAGAGAAGCGTAACACAGTAACTCTTGATAGAAATATAAGAACTCACAACAGGGCACTAGATTTAAAAGGTCAAAGTCCCAACCAGGTTCGAAACTAATATGCATAGTAAAGAGTTGGCTACAAGTTTACAAAGAAGAAGAAAGGAATGCATAGAGCATAGTGGATGCAAGGCCGGCATCACAACAAAATTATGTCCAAAAGGGAAAAACAATTCGACAGAAAGGCATAGAGATCATCCAAGAATCGATATCAAGATAGCTTCCACGGAGCAAGAATTAAATGTTCGCTCTATAGATCATGGCAAAACCACTATCGATTTATTAAGCTATTCATAAATAACGAGCAAACAAGGAGATAAATTCTCTCTCACGTGCCTGGTTATAGGTCTGAAGCTCGATATAACTTTGGAATTTTCCCCCACACGAACAGGACAAAGCAACAATGCTTCTGAGATTCTTCGATGGTCAGATGAGTTTCAAGACGGCTTACTCTAGAAACCAAATTATTTCCACCTTTAATGGAGCTCGAACAAGATGGTGTAACTTCCATGATATGCATGACAGTAAGTTAATCCAAGAATGCCACCTGATTGAATGCCGACTGGAAGAGAGGAAAGAAAGGGAGTGGAAAACGAGGAACTTGACCAACAAATGCGATTGCAGATTGAGGATACCAAGCAAGCAAAAAACAAAAACAGGAATGAGAGGATTTGAGTTGCGGAAGAAATGGATACGAGAAAGAAAGCAAGATAAATTGATTGCCCCCGCTGGTAGAGAATACCCGTCCAGAGGAAATGCGAATGCGAATGCTCAAGATGAGGTTTCAAGCTCCGGAAGAGATGTGTCCTTGAGGAGAAAAACCAAGACCAACTAAAAAAACTCCCAAAAGAGTCCGCATGTCTTCTTCTTGAACGTTTCGTTCAAGAAATGTGGCCAAGGTGGTGGTAGTTGCCGCCTTAACATAAGCGGATCTCCTCAACTCAAATTCACGCCATTTAAAAAGATATTCAAATGTTTTACATTTTTATTTAATTCCTTTTTATATTACAAAAATGCATTTTAAAGGAGAGCGATGACATATTACTTAATTTGACTTGTCTTCTTATAATTTAATTTAATTAAGCTAAGGACTCTCTTCTTCATCAATTAAGCTGTTATAATATTCCTTGAGAATATGAAATGAACCAAATTAACCCTGAATGTGGGTCAAAATGTGAGACGAGTCGATATTTATGTATATACTCAGAAGTTAATGAAATAATGCCGAGCAAGGGTGAGAGTGCTGACAGCACAAGATACGTGCTCTTTATTGATAAAAATCCTTGGCCAAGGTTATGATGCTAGATTAAGCATTTGTCAGCTATCAAGAACCAAATATACCCCTGGTCAGAATGATTTTTCTAGTTAGGAGTAACCTATAGTGAAGGATCAACCAGGTAGTATAGGTTCTTGACACCAGGCTCAAATGGCATGTTGGTATTATGTGATCCTTTATTGATTACCCTTGAGAAGGGTTGAGTTTCTTCAATTGAAGAATCACGGGAGACCAATAGGCCTTTGGTTGGGCAGAATAGCTCTTGATGATATTTCTTTTTTCTTTCATGACAAATAATGCTCAAGCATTTCAGCAGGAAGCCTTCAAACTGTACTTTCTTGTAACTCTTTCTCTCTCTTAAATTCAGTTATTAATACTTTAGCATGTTATTTCATAGCTGTAATTAATGCTCTTTTATTTTGAAAGAAAAGAAAAGTTAGTTATTGATCTACTGTGATTTCGGTTATATGTATTCAGTTAATTGTTTTCTTTTTAGCTGAAATTGAAAACTAAAAGTCAGTTGATGAATTGATTAAGATATAATAGTTCAAGTTGTTTATCTTTTCCATTCGATATTGCAAAGGAAACCCTAGCTTGAAATCTAGTTAGTTACATTTCAGCTGAAACTGGTAATTACTTTCCATTTTTTAAAACTATAGATCAGTTAGAGTGTTACACCTGTCAATGAAGTCTTCCTATGAAGTTTTGGAAAAACCTTTGATTCCTCAAAGTGAATTTCATTGGAATCATGTTTGGATAAGAAACTTGATTCTTAAAGTGGACTACTTTTGGTGGGTTGTTGTCCATTGGAACATTCTTACCACTGATAATCTTAACAAAAGGGATTTTCAATTTGTGAATAGGTCTAGGCTTTGTAATGAAGATTTGGAGACTATAATGCACCTATTCTTTCATTGTTCCTACTCCAGAGAGGTTTGGTCCTACTTTCTTCCTATGCTTATGACTGATTGGGTTTTTCCTTCCTCTATAAAGCAGTTTCTTGATAGCTAACATGTTTATCCTTATTCTCATAACATAATTGTGGATCTATGGAGACAAGTTCCTCCTTTTATTACATGGGGTTTATGGAAGGAAAGAAATAATAGATCTTTCAAAAGTCAACAAGAAACAACAAAGATTTGTGCATGGCTATTAAATACCAGATATAGGAAAACATTAATGCTAGTGTCTATGCTTCCTCAAAAAACATGCCTTCTTATAAAGAGATCAAAATCAAACAAATATGGGGGCTCAAACAAGATCTAACCAAAGTCAATTGGCTCAAATATATCACTAGAAAAAACACGGTTTAGTCTCCTCCTGAGGTTGATTGGGTTAAATGTAATTTTGATGGTTGCTCAAAGGGAAACCCTTGTTTAGCTAGTGTGGGGGGTATCATAAGAAATCATCAAGGCAACTTAAATATAGGATTGTGTTCTTGTTGAAGCTATGGCTTTTTAGGGTGGGCTAAAACGAATGAAGGAGCTTGGTTTCACCAAGGTTATTATTGAAGGTGACTCTAAATTAATAATTGATATTTTCAAAGGGGGGGTTGCTATTCCGTTGGAGATCTCGGATATAATGGATGATAGCAAGCGAATTTTAAGTACCTTCCTCCAATACAAAGCTCAACATGTGTATAGAGAAGGGAATGGCCCGGTTGATGCAGTTGCCAATGAAGCTCATAAGTATCAAAATTAGATGCACTGGCAGTTCTCATCATTGCCAAATCAGATAAAAGATATCATTATCAAGGAAAAATATGACTTATCATATAATATTATGTCGAGTGACAGGGGGTGTTTTAGAGATGAAAGGTAACTTTAGAATGGTTGTTAATTTGGTGTAACCAAGACAATTTTAAAGGGGACAATTTTGAGCACATGATGAATATTAGTGTTCAAATGATTAATGATGACAGTATTAATGAAAGTGTTATTACTAGGGGTCCTTTGTATCAAAACGCCACTTCAAATTGTGATATAACAGTCTTTTCTTGCATGGTTGTCATATCCCACGTGTCTATCGTCCTTTCTAGCTACTTCTTCGAGGAGAGGCTTGCCAATTCTGATTTAACAGTAAGTATTGAGGTTACGGATAATCATTACTTGAACACCTTTGGGTTTGTTTGTGGTGTTATTAATCCTCTGGCAGCTGTGTAATTCCATTGACAAAAATTGCATTTTATTTTTGGTGAGCAAGGGCGACACAAGTTGCATTTTATTTCTGGTGATCATCGGTGACACTACTATCTATATGAGTGCTAGGGTGTCGAGTTTGTGTATAAAGAAGCGTTCGAAGAATAAGAAGGGTAATAGCAATTTGCATTCTATAAAAATGGGTGGCCCTAGGAAGAGGACAAAGTAAGTGAATTTATGGATGCTTTTTGAAAATGTTGGGTTGGCATCCTTCTTCCAAGCTATGTGTGGCTATAACAAGACCTTGACCTCAAAATTTACTAATTCTTGGAGGGGAGGCCATGTGTCTATCGATGCTATCAAGTTTGAAGTTACGACACAATTGATTACAAAGGCTATGGGCCTGGCTAATGAGGGCATGAAGATAGCCAAGAAAAGTAACAAGAATACCAAAGATTTGTGGGCAGGTTCTTTGATAAAGGGGAGCAGCTTCAAAGATTTCAGAATGGGTATGCCCGCCTCAACCTTCCTCCGTAGTATGCAATGGTAAGCCTCTTTGTTATGCATTACTTGAAGCTTGAGGGAAGATACATGGCTATGCATGCCTATCATTTTCCAATTCTTAACCATATTAGGCACAATGAGAAAATCAATATTTCTTTCTATCTTTTATCTTCCCTGCAACAAAGCATCGGAAAAGGTGCTTCCCCTCCCTTGCACCACGGTCTCATAATGGCCCTGTATAAATATGTGCTTGCCAATAACCCGCATGGAAACCCTCCTTTGTTAGGCCATGGCTGTTGGAAATGTTGTCATTGATGTCAAAGGCATATAAGAGGCTGCTAGATTTGCGTCATTGATGTCAAGAAGGTACATGAACAAAAGGTCAAAGACTAAGATTCAATGAAGTGATCCATTTGTGGAGGAATGAAGATGTCATCTTTGAGAGTTTGACTTGCTCATTATTGATCGATTGCATCTAATCAATAATCAATTATTTTAATGGATGCTCACATATTGAGTCATTCTTATATTATTGTAAAGAAGGCATTGGAGATATTGTCGGGCTATTGCAAGAGCAACTACTATTGATATTAATCAAAGTGACATCCCTTAAGATTGACTATTGATAAACAAAGCTAATTAGAGAAATGCGGGGCAGTTAAGAATCTCCAGTAAGAACGATTCATGATCACATCTGAAGATCCTTCGTTACACCGACAACTTCAAATTCAGCATCCAAATTCAAAGCATAAAATGATCTAAGCATAATACGTATTTGTTAACTTAACATAATACGTATTTCAAAGAAGCCGCTATTGTATATCAGCAGATGCGAATGAAGGATGAGACATCATAGTTCCCAAATCAAAAGATTAAAGACATCATAATTAAAAAGTCAATTAGTAAAGAGTTATTGGGTGGCATGAAGTAGAATGTCTCTTGAAAAGACACGTATTCTCTTATCTTAAACGCCTTTTTTGAAGAGTTGGAAATCGCTTGGTAAAGAGATATGTCTGTTTCTAAAAGGCAAATGCTGCATCCAAATGACAAGTCTTCTTTAAAGAAATCGGTGCAACTAAAGGAATACGTCTTTTTGTTAATCTTCAACATCGATTTACAAATTAAAGGAAGCTTTCATTCAAGGGACGTAAGCTAAAGATATATTTTAATAAACAATTAAAGTGGATAAAAATAAAGACAAACTAATTCTGTCTCTTGAACAGATGCGAACAAAAGGTAACATGTTCTTTCAAGGATGATTTGGAAAAACTCAGATTAAGGAGGTGCGATCTAAGTGTAGACAACAATTAAATATTGTACTAACACATTCAAGGGATGTCTCTAGAGGAAAAGGATATCTCCTATGAAGAATATATAAATATTAAATGGAGATACATTTCTTAAGTGGAGTTGTGTATGCTATGTGGAACAATCGATATATCATCAAAACACAAATGTGTGGGGTGCTGTGAGTGAAATAAATGTTTTATCCTTGAGTCACAATTGGGTGTAGTGCAGTGTGTGTGGAATAAAGATCATATCAAAACCACGTGCTTATGTGATGGGATTTAATTGAAGATTTTCTGTGTGGTTGTTAAGGAGTTTATTGAACATTACTTGTGATAAAGAGATGAAGTAGTCTGAAATGGAATTGTATAAAGTGAATATCATCTGAAGTAAAATAAGACAGTTTTGAAAGAAGAACTTGTTCCAAAGTTCATGCAGAAGCAAAGAGAAATACATGCAGATTGCAGCAGAGTTTTGTGAAGATATATTTACATGTTGAGCAGATTTATGAAGAGAAGTGACTTGTGAAGGTAATTTGAAGACAGTCCAAGAGGACTTTGTGCAAATTTGTATGAGGAGAATATAAGAGGCAGATCTGTAAAGTAAATTCATCATATACTGATTTATATAAACATCATTCAAGAAAGATAAAGTCAAGTGGAATATAATACAGATTTGGTGAAGTAGATGGCATCATCATGAAGTAAATTTTTTATGTGAAAAGGAAAGTTGTGAACAAAACATATTTTGATATCATTCAAGGAGGATAATTTCAAGAAGAGTGTAAAGTCCATCATTCGTTGAAGAAGCAACATCGAAGGTGGAACACAATTCATTCAAGTTATTATTTTTGCTAAGTTGGTGCTTGGTAGTGGGGTTGAAGCCTCCAGTAGGTTGGTGCCTACTGTTGTACCCAAAACCAAAAATTTTGCTTCACTAAGGCATTTTCCTTAATTGAGTCTTAATCTTGTTAAAGTGATGTCAGAAGGTCGTTTTTGGGGTTTTTAAATATGGAGTTGGTGTTAGTGTCATGTCAGTCTGTTACTGAAGAAATTTGAAAAAAGTGAAAATCTGAAGAAAAATCATCAAAATTTTCCATCTCTGGAGAAGGGAGCACATTTTCAAAAGGGCGCCCTATCTTTTAGGGGCTCAGATCCTGTTTTTAGGGTTTGTCACCTCCAGCAGACATTTGTCCGGCATCACGTCAACTTCGCAATGGACTATCAAGCCTGTCAAATGGACCTGTTTCGTGCAAGTTATAGGAGATACAGCGCAAAATGAGAGGAGAGCCAAAATTGGCTAACACTGGGAAAAAGAGCAGCTTTTGAAAAAGGCGCCCATCTTTTTGAGGTGTCAAATGTAGGTTTTTAACTAAATGCCACCCAAGATGTTTATCTCACATTTGTTCGAGCTTCGTGACGCATCCGTCAGTGGGTGAATCTGAGTTGCAGAGGTGCCTAAACCTGTGGTCAAACATAGGGTCAAATCTTGGTCAAAATATCAAGGAATGAGCAAAAGAGCACTTTTTCAGAAAGGCGCCTGAGCTTTTCAAGCCTTTAATGTCTTCTTTTTGATGATCTCAGATATTCAATTTGTCCATGTTACGTTCAGCTTTCCGTTGCCTGTCTCCGTCAGATTAGAAGATGACTCAACAACTTGCAGTCAGAGTTTTTGTGTTATTTTGGTCAGTTCTAGAAATGGCTAAGTATGGTGGCAAAAGAGCAACTTTTCAAAAAGGCGCCCTTGATTTTTACCTTCAGATGATGTTTTTTGGGAAAGTGTGCCTTTGCAGCTGTCTTGCAGAATGAGGTCAGCTCCGCAGTGAACCTGTGTTTCAGTCCTGAAAATTGGTAAATTAGAAGTTATGAAGGATTTGTTTTTCCCTTCGTTCGAGATGAAGTTGAGAAAATATGGCTAAGTCTGAGAAAAAGCGCAGCTTCTCAAAAGGACGCTTGGATTTTTGAGCCTTTAGATGTTAGTTTTATGATGTTCAGTCTCAAGGTACCTTTTGATCAGTTTTTATCCTGCTCTGCGATGCACCTGTCAGCCAGCCAATCGGTGGAGTCAGTCAGCCAGTGTCAGAGGGTGAACAGAGGTCTTGAAAGAGGTTTAAGTCTAAATTTTCATCAAAATTGGCTAAGTCTGGAATTCGCCTTAAGAGGTCAAAGTTGAGTTTTCGAAATGAGTTGACTGGTGCGCCTTAACTTGAGTTCTGACTTCAGTTCAACTGAACGATTTTTGGGTTGTCATCTCCAGTTCATATATTGGCATGTTGAGTGATCTTTCAGTTCGCATGTCGAGTTAACTAGTTTGCATGTCCAGTTAACAACTTTGCATGTTGAGTTAACTTGTTTGCATGTTCACTTAACTGAAGATTATGTTTGAAAATCAACTTGAGTTTGCATGCATGGCGCATTTGCTTGAAATTGTGAAGACTTAGTGAAGTTGGCACTTCATTCATTGTCAACTGGAGTTCTGAAAAGGGACGCCATTTTAAGATTAAAGCATGAAGCATGATTTTGTGAAGTATGGCGAGTTCATCTTTGTCAACTGAAGTTTCTGAAAAGGGTCGCCATATTTAGAATATTTAAAAGATTTAAAGCATGAGGTTGAAGTTGGCGCTTCACTTTTTGAATGTTAACTGAAGTCTTAAAAGGGACGCCTTAATTCTTGTTTGTAAATTTAGTGAATTTTGAAGATGGCGAATTCAACAAGGATTGTTAACTGAAGTCTAAATTCGCATGAGGCTTTAAATAAATTTGCAACTGAAGATTGAAAGGGAAACCCTAAAGCATGGCGCTTTATTTAGCATGTTTTAGTTTCAGTTAACTAAAATGAGGTCCAATCACAAGCCAAGCGCATTTTTCATGGTTTTCATGATTTATGCGAATTTCAAAGATGAAAGTCTATTTATTCAAGCATTGGCGTCCATTATTTCATCATCTCAAGCTTCGAAATATTCATTCTTCTTGAGTCAACAGCAAGTTAAAAGTGCTACAGGTGTCAGAATTCAGCGTTCTTCATAGCAACGGATTTAGATTGTTCAGAGGAAGAAGATTCAAGACTTTATTTTCACTTTGCATGCAGGTTTCATCAAGTTCCAAAAAGAGATTGGCGAATTCTTCAGAGGAAGAACAAATAAAACCTTCTATTTTCTATCTTATTTCTTCTATTTCTCATCTTAGGTACTTTCTTCGCATGTCAAAGAAAACAGAAAAATATTCAGAATCTGACTATCTGGGTTCGCATATTTCAGTATTTGCAGCAAAACCCATGTTTTAGATTTTTTCGAGAAAATTGCCCCGCAGCCTTCATTCTGAAGCTCTGTGCTTTTTTCCGAAAATTTCTTTGCATGTGGGCCAAAATCACATCTTTTTGAAAATCAAATCATTTGGGTTTGTTCAGAATTCCGTTGTGCACAAAACCCATGTTCCAGATTTTCTCAAGAAAAATTGCCCCAGGAAGCTCTAAAAACCCCTACTTTTCTCGACTGAAAAGTCTCTGCATGCCTAGCTAAAACTCACTTTTTCGAATTTTTATTGATCTAGGTTTGCTTAGAATTTGATTCAGCACAAAACCCACGTTTCAGAAAAATTTCGAAAAACTTCCCCGCAGTGAGCTATTTTTAGCCTTGTCCAGAGCTTTTTCAGCCTCTTCAGAAAGTTGTCAGAATATAGTCGTGTTCACAGTCAACGGGCGAGTTTTTCATAATGCAATTCACGTAGACTGAATTCAAGACCAAATTGGTCTTAATTTAGGTTTTCATTAGAGCAGCTGACAATGAAGCGTTAAGTTGCAAAAGGAACAAAGATCACTTCATTTACGGAGCCGCCAAAGTCACTCAGATATTGTGCCATTATCTTCATGAAGATGGTCCCTGTTGTGACCTTTTCACCTATGTTACCGGAATCGGCCCTTTACCCTGCCGATTCCGGGTACGGGTACGTACCAAAACGGATACGCCATGGAAACCCTGCGGATTCGAACAGGGTTCGGATTTTTTGGTGAAAAAACGTTTCCACGAATCCTGCCGTTTTTTGTCGAATCATGCCGTTTTTTTTGGTGACGTGTCGTTTTTTTCCCGATTCCGGCGTGGTTTTCGAAAACTTTTCGCGACTTCGAATGGTTAAATGAAAAACCCTAACCTATTTGCATTGTTTTCGGCCGCCGTTTTGTTAGTGTTTTCGTCTGTTTTCGTCCGCCATTGCAAACGCAGCCGTGGTCGCGCGTATTTTCCTCTGGTCGCGCGTATTTTAACTCAGGTCGCGCAAGAACACGCGTATTTTTCCTCTGGTCGCAAGAAGAACACGCCATTACTGAGCAGCAGAAAGCCGTCTCTTTTCACGCGATCTCAGGCGTTTTCGATTTGCTGTGCCGACCGCCATTTTCAGGTATTTCTCATAAATCAAATTTTTTTTTGTGCCGACATCCGCCATCCGCCATTTTTAGGGTTTTTTGAGAAATCGATTTTTTTTTGTAGTTTATAACTTTATAGTTTAGAAATTTATAAATAATAAAAATAATATATTATTTTATAATAGTTATAATTTTTTAATGCTATTAGTTTATTTTATAATATTTATACTAAAAATAATATATTATTTTATAATAGTTATAATATATTATTTTATATTATATATAAAATAATTGTATAATATATTAGTTACTCTATAGTTATAATTGTATAATATATTATTTTATAATTGTATAATATATAAAATAATTGTATAATATATTATTTTATAATTGTATAATATATTAGTTACTCTATAGTTATAATAAAAATAATATATTATTTTATAATAGTTATAATTTTTTAATGCTATTATAATAGTTATAATTTTTTATTTTTAGTTTATTTATTAACTATTAAGTTATTAACTATTATTATTTTTTAATTTTAGTTTATTTATTAAATATTAACTATTAACTATTAAATTGTATAATATTAAATATTATCACAATACAAATTTGTTATTGTGATAATATTTAATATTATACCATTTAATATTTTTACATTTATAATTTTATTATATATAAAAAATTAAATTTATTTTAGTATTTTAATATAATTAAATTTTAAAATTTAAAACTTTAAAATTCACTAAATGTAAATAATAAATATAAATCTAATTATTATTTTGTTTATTTAATGTTAAAATTTATTTATGTTGCTATTTTTTATTTTAATAAATAATAATCAATTATAATTTAAAATTAAAATTAAAAATATAAATTATTAAATTGTAATTATATTAAATTATTAATTAGTAATTACATGGATACTCCCTAGTACTAATCATCAACCCAAATCATTTTTCATACACACTCCAATATGCAATCACAAAAATTTGAATGTTTGGCCAATCCGGCATAGAACAATTGATGCATGTTTCGAAGAACAAGAACCATGCTTTATTAAATTGTAAGCATATTAAACGTTTATTAATTTAAATTGTTATTTTTAGTAATAAAAATTGAAGTATTTTGCATAATTGTATTTACTATTTAATCATAATGCTGATATTTGCATTATATGTTTTTTACATTTATTGTTCAATATTCAATAACTATTTTTTGAATTTTTTGTAGGAAATATAATGGCAACCAGTTCTGCTTCTATTGATGGACCCACCTTTAAAACCGACCCAAATTCACCTCTATGGAAATATGTACAAATTATACGACAAATTAAAGGGGGAGGAACATTTGTTTGGATATGCAATCATTGTAAAGTTCAGTATACTAGCTCATACAGTCGTGTGAAATTCCATTTATGTGCCATTCCTCGACAAGGAATCAATGTATGTGCAGGAGAAAATGGTAAAAGGTTACATCCTCACAAAGTAGCAGCATATATTAAAGAGCAAGAGGAAGCAGATGCAAGAGCTGGTCATGCCACAAACCATCCTTTGCTGAGAGGAGGAGGAAGTGGAAGTGGAAGGGGATCAAAGAGGCCTCCTCCTTCTCCAACACATAGTGACTTTGATGATGTAGTAGAGAGCCACCCATTTTTGGGTAGAAGTGAAGATGATCCTGTTGGTGTGAAGAGAAGCAAGGGGCCATTAGAAACTGCATTTAAGCTTGAAGCTAGAGACCTTGCAGATCAAGCCGTTGCAAGATGTCTATATGCAAACGGTTTGGCATTTAATGTTGTAAGATCACCATATTGGCAGGATATGTTGAGAAAGGCAAGTGACTGTCCACAAGGGTACACAGGGCCAGGTTATGAGAAGGTGCGTACCACCTTACTAGCAAAGGAGGTAAAAGGCATAAACAATGCATTGATTCCCATTAGAAATTCATGGAAAAAAACAGGGGTGTCAATTATTTCTGATGGATGGAAGGATGTCAAAAACCGGCCATTAATCAATGTGATTGCAGTGTGCCCTAAAGGGGCAATGTTTTTGAAAGCCGTGGATTGTGAAGGACAAGTGAAGGATGCACAATTTATTGCTAACATCCTTATACAGTGCATTCAAGATGTGGGTCCTGAAAATGTTATCCAAGTAGTAACAGACAATGCAAAGAACTGTAGAGCTGCAGGCATGTTGATTGAGACACGATTTGAGCACATATTTTGGACACCTTGTGCTGTTCACTCTCTTAACCTCATGCTACAAAAGTTGGGTGCGAAAATAAATTGGATCAAACAAATGTATGCTGAAGCTGAAGAGATCCAAATGTTCATCACAAACCATCAAATGTCACAGGCCATTTTTAGATCATTTTCAATGTTGGAGTTGTTGAAGGTAATTGAAACACTTCAACTTTTAAATTTTACATTTCACTTTAGTAATTACTATTTTATTTTTTAAACTCAAGCATGTCTTATTTATATTTTTATTTTAATTTTAAATTTTTGAATAGGTTGCAGAAACTAGATTTGCATCAAACACGATTGTCTTGAGGAGACTTGTGAAGGTGCGGGGGGCACTTTCTAGCATGGTTATTAGTCAAAGTTGGTCACTATGGAGGCAATCCAATACTGAAAGGGCAACAAATGTAAAACGGATGATCCTAGATGACACTTGGTGGGAACGAGCAGAATATCTTCTTAGATTCACTGAGCCCATCATGAGTATGATCCGTTTTACTGACATGGATAAGCCATGTTTGGGAGAGGTATATGATGGCATTGATACAATGATTGAGCAAATGAAAATCATCATCAACGAAAAAGAGCAAGATCCTGAAGAAACTTTCTTCAAAGAGGTGCAAACAATTTGTGTTGAGCGGTGGAACAAAATGACCACCCCACTACATCTTCTTGCATTTGCATTGACTCCCAAGTATTATAGTGATGAGATTCTTGCTTTGCCATCAAGAGTGCAACCATATTCAGATCTAGAAGTTGGTATGGGGTGTAGGAAAGCACTTAGTAGACTCTTCCCCGATCAAGAAACAGAGTATTTAGTTAGAGCTGAGTTTGCTGATTTTGTAGCTGGTGAAAATCAAAGTATTGGTGCTTCAATTGACAAGTATAGGATGGATGCTCATTCTTGGTGGTATGTCAATGGCTTTACAACACCACATCTCCAAGCTCTTGCGATCAAAGTTTTATCACAAGTAAGTTACTTAGTTTTTATTGCACTCTCTAAATTATATTGTTTACTATTTTAAAAATAATAAAATGGTTAACTTCAAATTTAAAGTTTGATTTACAGCTTTATAATTATAAGTTCCTCTCACTTTGTTTCAATAGGTTGCTAGTTCCTCTTCAGCTGAGCGAAATTGGAGTACATACTCCTTTATCCACTCAGTGAAACGCAACCGATTGGCAGCAAGTAAGGCGGAAGAGCTTGTTTATGTGCATTCCAACTTGCGCCTTCTTACTCATAAAAAGAATGAGTATAAGGAAGGAGGCACGAGGTTGTGGGATGTAGATCCAGAGCGAACTGATTTGGATTTTTCAGCTGCCACACAATCTTTACTTTCTGACACTGTGGAGTCAAATATCCAGCATGCTTCCAATGAGAGTGCTAGCGGGGCTGCATGTGGTTCTATTAATTTACCTAGATCATCTAATGTCAATGATGATGTTACTCTTAATCTTCCTAATGACCCATATAATGTCTATCATTAATTGTATTAACTATTACTTTGAGTTTGTTTTAAATGTTGAACCAACGAACAATGAATTCGATATAATTATATACCTATCGTAACATTCAAGTTTTGAAAATTTGATATCAAATTAATTTAGTATAATGGTATTTCAGATTTGTTATATTTATGGTAGTTCTCAGTTTTGTTTAGCATATGCAATAATGCATGATATGTGGTGTTCTAAATTTACTTCTTGTTTTTACTTTTTTAGGCTGCAAATATGTCTATATCTATGATTTTTATACATTTTATGTACGCACGTACCCAAACGTACCCACACCAAAAAAAAAAAAATCGCCGTACCCGCGTACCCTACCCGTACCCGAATCCACGTACCCGTACCCGATTCGGTAACTTAGCTTTTCACACATCGCCCCATCGCCAATGGGGACCCCAGTTGCCTGTTAGTTTTTAGGGTTTTGTCTCCTTGCAACGGTTATATGGTATCACTTTGCTAAGAGTTTCAGGTCAGTTTGCCGAGAGTTACCCGAGCCAAGTCCGTAATCATGCTTGAATCAGTGCGTAGACGCATGGAAGCACTCAAAGGCCCAGGAAACGAAAATCGACTGTGAATTCGCCACTGACACTTCCTATTTTTTAGGAAAAGTTGCTTTTTTGATTTTTCATTTTTGGCATTTTTGGACCAAATAAGGTTCCCTATTTTTTAGGGTTTGCTTTTTCTATTTTTAGAAAGTTTCTATTTTTGGAAAGTTTCTATTTTTAGAAAGGTCCCGAGTTCTGAAAATGCACTCAGAAGTTCAAAAAACTCGATAGAACAATCAGAAAATCAAAATGAAAATTTGGAAACTTATTGAAAAATCTGAAAAAAAAAGGTCAAAAAGCATGAAAATCAGACCCAAAAATATTGAAATTCTGGAAAATCAGGTTCAAAACCAGTCAGATCCGAGGTTAAAATCATGAAAAATCAGCTCTTAAATGGTGAAGTTTGTGAAAACTTGGTTCAAGTCTGAAATTTGCCATGGAAGGAGGATGAAGGAAAGTCTGAAAGATCATGGAGTTCGCCCAGCAGCAAAGAGGGACATCCTAGGACCTTCCAAAGTCCGCCCAAGCACATCCTAGGATCTTCCAAAGTCCGCCCTTGATATCCTAGGATGCTTTGAAGTCCGCCATGCAGCAAGGAGGCACATCCTAGCATCATCTAAAGTCTGCCATCCATAAAGAAGCATATCCAAAAGACCTCCAAAGTCCGCCATCCTTGTCCAAGCATCTTCTAAAGTCCGCCATTCACTTTAAGGGACGTCCAAAAAGCCTTAGAAGTCCACCTTGACTTGAAGACTCGTCCAAAATGCTTGTGAAGTCCACCCTTGAAAGGTGGGACTTGGTTGAAGGCTACCCAAAGTCCGCCTAGGCACATGAAGGGAGAAAATAATCATTTTTGCTAAGTGTTAATGCCAAGTCCAAAGAAAAGTTTGAATATTTGCCTAAGTATAGAGGCTAAAAGATGAAAAATGAAGATTTTTGGCCAAGTATCACGACACTTTCAAGAGGATAAGTGCCAAGTTTGAAAGGATACGTGCTAGAGAAGATTGGGATTTGGCAAAGAATAAAACGGAATGTGCCTAACACGAAGGTGGAAAAGAAATTAAATTTGCCTAAGTGTGGAAAATGTTGAGAAATTGACAACTTTGGCCGAAGAAAAATGCACAAGGCAAGGAGAAAGGAAGGATCATCCTTGGCCAGAAGGAAGAAGAGTTTATCAAGTGTCAAAGAAATTCGACCGACAAAGACACCCAGATGAAGATTTTGCCTAGAAAAATTCGACTGAGCAAAGAGAAAATTAGACTTTGGCAGAACAAAATAGGCTCACTGCTATTAAAATCTCGCCTCGGCAAAGAAAAATACGGATCTAGCAATAAAATTTTCAACGGAATGGCTTAAGATTTGACTTGGCTAGACGAAATTAAGGATAAAATTGGAAAATACACTCTTAGCCAAAGAAAACAAAGGAAAAATTGAAATAGCCATGGCTCCAAAACAAACGGGTTGGAATTAATTAAAATATTTTTAATATTCTAATAATTTATTTTCAACTGCTTGGAAATTTAAAATGCTTTGGACAAAATAAAATTTGCCAGACACGAATTGGAAGAAAATAAAGTACACCAGGCAGAGATGAAATCCAACAAGAAGAATTAAATTTGCCATGAATTTAATTAAATATTTAATGTTTATTTAGAAATTTGAAAAATCAAAGATAAACAAATCGAATTTTTGAAGATTAGTGAGATTTGCTCGGATAAGCTCGAGACTGATGCTTGTCGAAACATAAAAGGAAACTTGCCTGTTTGGATAAATGAAAACAAATTGAGATCGAGAAAGAATATGGCAGTTGCTAAATTGAATTCAATCCTTCAGCATTATAATGAGTTTCAGCAACTCATTTTTTCACACACAGCTGAAGAGAAATTTAATCTTTCTCGAAATTATCAGGCAACCGGTTGATCAATTCGCAAAGTCGAATTTTTTCCAGAAGGTGAAAGAGTGTTATGCTGAAGAATTTTTCGCAGGAAAAGAAAAGAGATTTATTCAAAGCTAAATTTCTTCTGTGAAGAAGGGCGCACTTCTTCTAAAAATCAGATTTTTTAAATCTGATTTGCATTCGATAGTTCTTCACTGAGGTTTGATGTCCAATCAAATGAATTTGCTATCTCTTTTATGTCCTTTCATCTTGACGAAGTTCTGGCAAAATTTTCAACTTCATCCAAATTATTTTCAGCTTGCTTTTTCGCAACAATTCAATTATTTAACCAGCTGAAAGTAAATTTTCGAATCCAAGGCACGAGATTTAATTATTTGAAAAAGTCTTTGTATTAATGTTAATTTTATGACTGCAGGTTGACGACCACGGCAGGCGAACTATCAAAGAAGCTGACAATGAAGTTTGCCAACAAGGGTGCTCAGAAGGAGACCAAGATCATTTCAAAATGGAAGAATGTCGTGGACACCGGTCTCGGGCACGTCGACTTTGATGAATTCAAGAAAAGAGTGTACGGGCAGAAGGGGCTTCCCACAGCAATAGCCAAACGGATAGTCAGAAACAGAATATTTCAGGCAATTGGATTCCCACCGGTAATGGATTGTGCTGAGTTGATGGTGGAGTGTGCTCTCCACTATGACGCCCAAAAGAGACAGATCATCGCACCTGACGGAAGAATCTTAGCACACTTGGGCGAAGTTGCAATCCAGGAGACCTTTGGCCTTCTGGAACATTCACGAACGGTCTATAAGACCAAGGAAGAAGCCAAAAGATTATATGATAGCCAACCAGATTTGTGCGCCACAACAGTCAACAAGGCATGGTTAGACAAGCCTAAGCCATCAATCAAGAAGTTGCCCAAGAGACCTTGCCGAACAGACTTCAAGGAAGATTTTGGGGATATCGTGCTGATGCTGAACAGAATAGCTGGTAACCCGCAAGGCGCCTTTTTCGAGAGCTGGATGTACTATTTTATAGATGAGATCACCTCTGGAGTCAAAATGTTCAATTGGTCACGGATGATAAGTGACAACCTCCATGAGAAACTGATCAACCTTGAACAGACTAAGTCTTTTCATATGAGTTCATATGTGATATACCTGTTGGCCAGATCATACAAGTATCCAGGATTGATTTGCAAGGGCAGAATTGGCAACGGGGAGAACGAGCTCAAGCCTTACGACTGTTATCCTCACCTCCAATTGAAGGAGAAGACTCACTTCAGGAGGGTGCATGATGCCTTCCTAATGCACATTACCAGAAAGCTTCAAGGAGGAGTGCATCAGAGGCTGAGCCACGAGTCGAAAAGTCTTATCAGCAAGTACGGGTCTTGGTTCATCCAGTTCCCGAAGTTCTCATATGTCAGGATCCAGGGATTTACTGGAAATCCCTATAAATTGCCCATCTATCCGACAAATCGGATGATACTGCTTGAGGTCTTAAGGCAGTTGGAGGAGTACTAGAATATTCAGAGGCCAAACAAGAAGGCATTTGTCACGTTCCCATTTTTCATTGGGAACATGTTGGAATATTGTCCGTCAGCACAGGCAACTGAGAGTGCCAGGTTGGAGATCCAGTGGTATCCCTTTACAGCCTACAAGTCCAGGGTCAACTTCAACCCACATCATAATATCCGGACAGTAGAAGGAAGAAAGTACAAGCACAGGATGGAACTAGAAGATTTTTGGGCAAATGTTGCAGATGAGTATGAAGTCAGACGAAGAATGTGGTCCAGAATGTCACTAGACTTCATGAGGACAATCGAGTTCTGCCGAGTGCCTGATCAGCTGCAAGATGATGGGAACCACATCCAGCCACGCTTTGAGGAAAGCCGACCTCTTCCTCCAGTGAAATGGTCAGAACCTGAGCACGCAGACCTGGCAACCCTAATGAGACCTGTGACTAAATACTCTCAGTGGTGGGTCGACTATCATGCCCAAGAATTGAGACAAAGAGGAATCACGCTCACATATGATCTGCTGAGCGAGTCAGAGTCATATTCTTCTAATACCGGTGCATCCCATTAGGACTTGGTCGGGATCAGAGAGAAAAGGAAAGAAATAATGCTAAGTACAGAGCCTGCTTCCAAGAGGCATAAGGGAGAACCTTCTCGGTCAGTAGCATCCCGGAATATTGACGAGTTGGTGGCTACTATAGATGACTCCTTGGTAGAAATGCTTGAACTTCCTGCAGTTCAAAAGGAAAATATTGAACCTATTCAGCTAGATGATGAAGAGCCTCCGTCACCTACGGGCACGGAAATCTTAGGTTCAGACAATGAGATAGAAGCTCGGAACAATGACTTCGAGGAGGGAATGATTTCCGCTCTCAGAGGGGTTGTGGATGTTCCGAATGAAGAAGAGGTTCAGGTAGAGGATGAGATTGAGCAGTCAACCATTCCAGAGTGGCTGTTAGAGAGAATGAAGATCCAGGTACCTGCAGAGGCTCAAGAAGAGGAGGATCATACTGCCGATTTCTTGGCAAGATTGGAGCAAGTCGCCATCAAGAAGCCTGCCAAGAAATTCTCCACCATCCAGAGGAACGAGACAGGCAACCGTTCCGTGCACATTGCAGTACCTACAGTGGACAAGCCACAGGACGAGATCACTCCTCAGGAGTATGCTATAACCACTGTTGACCTTGGCCCGACCTCAAAAGGTCAAGAAGTAGAGGAGTTAGATAATTCCGTCTCGACCATCAAAGCGAGATTGGAAAAGGAAGTGGCCAAGAAGAAGGAGTATAACAAGGAGGTCGAACGTCTTAAGGAATATATCCAGCACTTGACCCAGCCACTTGATCAGGGTAGTGCAATTGTTCCTCCTCTCCTCAATTCATCACAGGAAGTGACCAAGGATGTTGAGTGCAGAATGGTGACAGCCAAGGAAGCTCAGGACTGGATGGCGAGTGAAGGCACAGAAGCAGCATTGTTCATGGAGAAGTTGGCGCTGGCTTATGGGCAAGCATCATGCTTTCTTTCCAGACTTATGGATATGGCGGAAACATGGGAAGGACTTCCGGACATGCAGGAGAGGCTTATTCCATGCCTCAAGCTATTGAAGAGCACTCCAAGAGAGGAGTTGGTCAACAGGAAGGTGATTGCTGCGGGAGCAGCATATGATTTCAATCATTGGTTTTGGTCAGTAACTATACGTAGAGAAGTTTTGGAGAAGGCAAGAGTAGATGGACTTAGAATCAAGGAGCAGGTAAAGGACATCCGAGAGAAGATTCACATGACAGCTGCAGAAATGTTTGAGCAAGAGATCGTCCGAGAAGAGGATATGCAGCTGGATGAGCTGAAACGAAAAGTTCAAGAAGTTTTCTTCTCGACTACTGGACCACTTCTAAGGAAGGATTTTGCAAAGGTGGCAAGTCTTTCGGCCATCCGGAATGACTTTAGGAAGCAGGAAGCAGAATGGGCGAGTACCTTTGCCAGGTGTGTAGAGAATTTGGATGAGCTCGAATTCCGGACCAGCATGCTGCCACCTGTCACAATGGAGGAGGTCAATGCAGTAGTGTCCAAATTCGCCGAACGTGATGCTTCTTGGAAGGATAAGGACGCCTCTCCTAGAATGTAGATGGAACTGCCTCTCTACTGATAGTTTACTGATTGTTGACTCTTGTTATTTTGGGAAACCCTAATTAGGGTTTGGTTGTAATAATCTTGGCCGTTAATCTTGTTTTAATCTCGGCCCTTCATTTCATTTTTGAAACTCTATAAAAACCTATGCTCTCTCACTTTCATTTGTGTGGAGACAGAATATGTGTATTGTTGCACTGAGACTATTTCGAATAATAAAAGCTCTTGAGCATGATTTGCCTTGAATAACTTCTTATTATCAAATAGTAAGCGAGGTTGCATATCTTCTTCCACCATAGATTAAAGTTAGATTTAGATTAAGTAGAATTTGCTTCGAAAGTTTGTTAATTGAATGAAAGATTGATCATATTGATTCAATGGTGAAGTATAGCTCATACTTTCTTCGAATGGATGATTTGCATTCGATGCGTAAAGTTAGCCTGAGCTCTTAATTGTGGAAACTTAACTTCAGCCTCATTCGAGGTTTGAAAATTATTCTCACAACCCCTTGAAGATTGCACCCATTTTGCGTATGTTGTCCAACAGGAGGCGAAACAAAGTGTGGTTTATTCCCTTCACCGAATCCTTATTGTCTCTTGACTTCTTAGGCATAGACTAGATTCTCTGAACCCTATCCTTTTGCCATTTTTTTTAGATCCACATTGAAAGTCCTAATTGAGAGCCTTTAATGATAAATTCCCTAAGTCCTAAACTTGTGAAGATTTTCTACGTAAGTCCCCTTGTTTATTACCAGCAAATCACAACGGCCATTGAGCTTATCCACACGTCGAGACCCGACTAAAGAAACCTTGGAATCGCCATATGATCTTCTCACAATCTTAGCATACGCGGTGGTTTTTCAAGAGAGGATAGAGTGTCTTTGGACATTTTATTCTGAAGTGTTCGGTGGATGATAAAACGTACACCAACAGTACCTACGCTGATCTCAAGATTGTGCGAACTAAGTTCCAGAAGTATGTTCGTGATATCTTGATGGAGATTCTGGATCACATCTCTGTGATGACATCTAGTTTCAAGAAAGCAATTGAAGATATTAGAAACTGCCAAAAAGCAGTTGAGGAAAGTGACAAGGAGTTGGAGAAACAGATTGTTGTTTTGGACAGTATCAAAGTGTCGGAAGACAAAGAGATTGATGAGTTCTTGGTCGAAGTGTTAGACCGAGATGACATGGAGTGATCTGCCAGTTGGAACCTACAGTTAGTTTCGAGGATAGAATCAAGAGCAGCAGTTAACTCGACTTTCAGTCTTGAGTTCACTTGCTGACTTCATACATGCTTATCTCTTCCTTGGGATTATCTTCACAGGAGTTAGGGTTAGGGTTTCCAGTTAACTAAAGGTAGTGTCCAGTTAACTTTGCTTTAAATAAGGACGTGCATGCTTGCACATTGTCCATTTAGGTTAGATGTACCGGTTAACTGATGGTAGTTTTCCAGTTAACTGTATAGTTTATTTTATTAGGGTTTAATAATAAATCTTGCATGCATTGCAAGACTGTAGTTGACTCAAGGTGATTTTAGGGTTCCCTACACCTTTGATGTATATAAATAAGAGTTTTGCTCATTTGTAATTAACTTTTGCACGAGAGAGAAATGTATGTTGTGCCTACCTTGCCCTCAATATTGCTCGTTCTGTATTTGTTCATGCGTTTTTACTATTATGATGAATTGTTATGCCACATAGGGTTTCATGCAATTATAATGGTGAATTCTTTCTTGTTTTGTGTTCAATAAACTTGTCCAGATTGAGATGATAGTTGTGCCACCTTGCCTTCAAGTAGAGAATCTGTACTGGGTTATCATGTGATGTGTGTGAACAATAAACTTATTCGGATTGAGCTGATAGTTGTGCCACCTTGCCTTCAAGTTGAGAATCCGTACTTAGTTTATCATATATTGTTGTTTCAAATAAACTTGTTTAGATTGAGCCGATAGATGTGCCACCTTGCCTTCAAGTTGAGAATCTATACTTGTTTATCGTCAGATAGTCATCCTTGCTCCATTTCCTCATGCTCTATTTTCTTGAGGAAACTAGATAGATTTAAAGTAGTTAGCTTAGTTGTAGTTAATGATCTGCGAAACCAGAAAATCCTTAGCTGCAACGTTCTTGGTTTTCTTAACCTTGTGCCTCTTCCAGCTGAAAACAAAAAGATAGGACTTAGATTACTTTTCTTTTCCACACATTCCAGCACTACGAGGGAGCTTCCCCTCCTAATTTGAAGAGCACTCATTACGTAGTGTGCATAACTGTCCGTACAAACCTACACTCCAGAGGTGTTAGTTTTTACGCCAACACCTACAAACATTAGAGGTTGGTGCTCCTTGTACGTTGGTGCCTACTAAAACAGGATTAGGGGTTGAAGCTCCTTGTAGGTTGGTGCCTACTAAATCAGAAGTAAGGAATGGTGCTCTTTGTAGGTTGGTGCTTACTAAACTACATATTTGGGGATTCAAGTAGGTTGGTGCCTACATTCATTGTAAAAGCATATATAATTCATAAAGTACATTATTTGTACCATGGTTTTATCCCACAAGGGTTTCCACGTAAAATATTGGTGTCAACTTGTTCATATTGTGATATTCTTGCATAGTTGACTTTGTGTTAGAATTGGAAGTTGATAAAGGTTGTAAAGGATAGAAATTTATAGATATACCGATTCACTCCCCCCGGCCCCCCTCTCAGTATATCTTTGTGCTCTTCCATGGCATCCCTCCCAGGAATGCGGTTATGAACATTGGTAACCTTGTGGAGAATGCTAACCCTTCCCCTATCCAAAATCCAAGAAAGTCCTCTGTAAGGATCAAGCCTATTGATTGCAGCCCCCTGTCCTTTGTAAAAGACCATGCTTCTGGAAACAAAAAAGAGGCCTTAAAATTTAAAAGCCCTAAGCCTAAAACTGCAAAGTCATCCATGGAAATGGAACTATTGAAGACTACTCTTGAGAAGAGGAAACATTCCCTTCTTATGTTGGAACCTCCTAAAACTAAGAAGTTGGTGCAAAGGAAACCAAAAAATGAAAATATAATTACTATCATTGAGGATATTGAAGGTGATCAGAAGGTTGAGAATGAAGAAGGGTTGTGTGTGGCTAACAGAGGCGAGAGGAGGTCTGCTCGCCTTGCTAAAGTTGCTTCTACCGATAAGGGGGATAAAGATAAAGGGAAATGAAATATTCCCCTTAACTTTTTCCCCCAAAATTAGACACACAAACCAGCATCAAACCACTGATTAGCGTTAGCTCCAAATGCAAATCAGCATGGAAAGTAACTCTAACCAAGAATGTTCACCAAGATCCCAATGTGGGCGAGGTGATAGCATATGGTCAGAGGATCATTAGGTATAAACTGAACTGAAAGTACTATTCATCTGCTGATGCAGGCATCCACGAGCAGTGGGAATACTCCACTTATTTAGTGGGTGAGATTATTACATTATTAAGGCGGCAAGCCAGCCATTAAATCCTCTCTTCCACTTATTTCGTGGGGGGAAAATAGTCCACACAACCACTTATTTTGTCGGGGGAATTTACAATCAAGAAAGATGTTTATTCTAAAACTCAACCACTCAATTGTGGGACTGTAATCAAGTATAAATTGCAGCAATAAAATAAAATAGCCGTTACTACTACTAACTAGCTTTACAATGAATAGAAATAGCTGCAAATACGTGAGATAAGATTCTAGAATGTTTTTTATCCACACTGGCAGTAAACCATCTAGGGGTTACATATATGAGAGATTAATCATAAGAATTTGCAGCTAATTAAATGATTGTAACAGTACTACTGTTTACAGTCTTACAATGATAAACAACTGCAATTTTCAAGTGTTATTACAATCTTTACAAAGCACAATGAAATAGAAGATTTTTCCAAAGATATCCTCTCAATTAATGAAGCTTGAAACCAAAATCAGAATATTGAAGCAAACTGATATAAAAATCAGCAATCTGGAAATGATTATCAGCAAACTGAAAACACATAAAAATGAACACAACTCCTTCACAATACCTCCAGAAGATGAAATATAACATGCAAAAGCTCTTAAGGTTGGCACCCAATTCGCAATGATAAAACAGCATCTAACTCAACCATTAATTTATGCACGAATCCCAATGCTCTCCAAAAAGGTACGGCCTCCTTGCAAGGGCGATTTTGCTTAATAAAATCTGAAAATTGGAATTAAATTCTAATAACCTCCAAATATGGTCGCCTCTATCATAGAAATGCAATAATCAAGTACCAAGAACCAAATAAAATGCATACTAAAAGCTGTATACAAAAATCACTTTCAGCCATGATAAACCAGCAACATGAAAACTGGAAATATCTCACCAAAACTCCACAATAATGCTCAATATGTACTTCTGGATGAAGCACACTCTCAATCCACCACTTAGGGAACCATAGTTGCAGGCCCGAAGAATGGAGTAAATTTGCTAAGCTTTCCCTTAGCCGGATTCTGGAATCATTCCAGCAACGTAACTTTGCTCTTCAAAAATATGCATAATCAGCTCTTTAAACAGCAACAATAAATAAGCTTTAGTTGGCAAATGAAGCAACAAAAACTATTCAAATTCCAAGAAGTTGAATCACTTCAACTTCCAAAAGGGATGCCTGCTTTTTGCATTTTACTTTTTGAAATAATAAAATATTACTCAACCTCCTTTAGGCATCCAACTTTACTTTGCAACAATAAAACATTTAATAAATCATTAAATGCACAATTGACCCCCTTAATGGCCCCTCTTTTAAAACAAAATGAAGTTATTACTCCTAGGCATGGGGTACAACTGAGAAACATGAAATTTGACTAAGTATAAACTCAACTCATGAAGAAAACCAAACCCAAAGCCAAACTGAAACTGATGGATAACAAGATGACTTGAGTTGAACTGCTGATGATGCCACTGCCAAAATTAGACTACTAAAAATAGCCATTGCCAGAAATAGTAAGTTTACCTCAAAGCCAACAGAAAGCAGAACTGAGTTGGAAGAGAGACTTAATGAAAGTGGAAACCCTAAATTTGCACATCTGAGTAGCCTATGAATTTCCAAAAATAGACTAAAACCAAACGAAGAGTGTATGGCGAAAATGGGGACATTACAGTCTGCCCTTCCCAAAATTGTTTGTCCTCAAGCAATGCCACTACACTCCAAACTGATCCCATCAAAACAAATAGGATCCCAGGGTCCCATGTCCATCTTTGAAAAGTCCCACCATGCTGAAGCTGCTCCACTCTGATCATCCAATAAAAACTCTTGTGCCAATTCTGCTCTAACCTCCCCTGTAACTCCAAGAAGTTACCGTTCATAAAACTCAAACTGATAAACTAGGAAGGACTGAAATCATAATCAAACACTGTTCCATGCCCAATAAACTCTGAGGAATTAACATTTGCAATGTCAATGTCAATCACCATTCTAAGAACAATGAAGAATAATCTAAGCAACTCAAAAATATTCTCATTAACATAACTCCTCAAAGCATCAAACCAAATCACAACAACAAATGTGACTCCATCATAGCTATTTGCAAAGGAATAAACAACTCTTTGCATGGTCATAACAGCTGCATCATCCAAACTCCTCAAGGAAGAATAATGCCTCTTTTGAGTAACTCTGACATAATCAAGAAGCTTTCTGAAAACTTCTACCAATCTCTCCCCAAAAGACTCAAAAAATTGAACCCAAACAAGCAAAGGTTCGCTGCCCCAAACACTAGTGCAAGAAATTGTCCAAAGGAAACCACTAGAAAGGAACTTAAACATCATCCAAAATTGATCCGAATCACATTTAAACATCATTTCCCATTTTAGAGGCCATAAACCCTTACTGAAAAGAGATTGTGACGACAAAAGATTAATGTACCAGCTGCCCATGAAGTCTGAAATAAAGCAATTAAAGTCTGATTTTAGGAAAATCAGCATACAAGGAGTTGAACAACTGCTGCAACTTTGGAAATCAGCGTGCATAATATGACAACTGTTCATGCCCAAGGCTGGAAACATACCCTCAATAAACTTCAACCCATTATTAAACCATCTTTTATTCGAAGCATCTCTCCAATCCATCAATTGATGAGAAAAAGGAACCATCAAATGGCTGGTAAGGATGGGAACAACATCAAAGAAACTAAAAATAGAATCCTTGTCTTTCCAAAGATTCCTCTTTCTACTTATAACAATCTCCATCAAACCATATTGAGGATTCCAAACATGGATACCCATAATGCACTGGAAAGAGTACACAACACTTTTCCAACTGCTAATCAAAGCAAAATGCAAATTCAAGAAGTTAGTGTCTTATTTGATAAACCCATGTAGGCCATCCATGAAAACATCAATGGAGCACGTAATAAATGTTGTCCTCAATAATTCCCATTCCCTCAAAGGACTAGGATGAGCCAAAACATCACTCAACTCAAGAGATGGATTGTTAAGAAAATAAATAATCTTTTTTGGTCCATCTTTCTCCCAAACTTCATGAGTAATGAGTCTAGAAACCTCACTCTTTGCTGCTGCAATGGAGTGACCAGCAACTACCAAGACTTGTTTTATTGACACCTTGAACCCAACGATAAAGAAATCTCCTTGAGTCCACACTTCCCTTGTGAAGACTTCATCCTTGAATCCACTTATGCTTTCATTATCAAAAGGCCCTAGATGATTACTACTCACAAAACATGGCACACCCTCACAGAAATTATCTATCACTTTATGATTAACCAAATCATGTGAAGATGATTGACTGTTGTTCTCAACAATACTTTCTTCATCCCTTTCATTAGTGTCTTCATAGAATTCAAGCTCAACCTTTTCAACTTGTGGATGCCCATCATTAGTTGTTGACCCACAAAGGGTAGCATGCTGAATACCACGTTCATTGTCCATCAAATCATCTATCTCATAGCTGCAAACTATCCCTTCTTGTGGCAAAGTCTCTCCCCAACTCATGAGTTCACACTCTTGATGCACTTTCCAATCACCATCAACATATGGGATTAGCTTGGTATTTTGCAATGTTTCATCATTATGGAGTTCATTTATTCCTTCAACTATTTGCTTGATCTCCAAAATCCTTGTATTAGCTTCTTGTTCCTTAAGTGTGGCTGCAATCAGTAGTTGATTTTCTGCTTTGCACAATGAATAATGAGCTAAGGTAAGATCAAGGCAAAGCCTATCCATCTCTTCCTCCTTCTCTTGGTAGGCATCATAGGTCTCCTCTGCAAACCTAATAGCATGATCCCTATCTAAGAGCAAGTGCAAATAATTTGACTTTATGGATTCCAATGCCTCTTTGATAGATTGCATTTTGGAAAGAGAGTCTCCATCTTTAACTCCATTTAGTTTCTCTTCAAATTGAAACTTCCAGCAAAGTTCTTCAATGAAGTGATATGTGCTATCAAATCTTGATAATGCTTTAACAATCTTCTCTTCTGAAACCAATAAATTATCCTTCAAATTTTGCAGCTCTTTAGGCCCTTGATCATAATCAACAAAGAGGCTTTGCTCTTCAAACATCAACTTTTCTGATTTGCTTTCATTGGCAAGATTTTCAAAATCAGCTTCTTTACAAACCTCTTCACTACATAACCTCTGAATGGAAGGCCTATCAGCAACTTCATCAAGCAAATTATTATCTCTATTTTTACCTTTCAAGTTCTTGTACTTTTCTTGTGTGTCAATCTGAAAAAACACCCAAACCATTTTCTGATTTTAAAACATTCTTCTTTTCAACATAAGAATTCATGTTCTCATTCGCCTTTGCTGCAACTTCTCTTTCAAAAATCACTTCATTACTTGCAATGCAAACTGATTTTTGAACTTCATCGGGATCAAAGGGAAATTTATCCCACTCTGGTTCTTTATCATACTTTGGTGACATCAAGCCCGGATCCCAAGTGTGAAAAGTTTGATTGTAATGATCAATACGAAAGAGATCATCATGCTCCTCTTGAACTGTTGACTCTTTGAATGAGTCACTCCTCAACCCACTTGAACTGAAATCTTCATCTATAACTTTCTCCACAGATGTAGTTTGATAATCAAACCCACTACCACCCAAGTCACTAGCATTATATCGGATTAAAGAATCATCAAAGCTGGTTGCTTTGAATATTTTGTCATTCTTTTCTTCAATGAAATTATCTTGAGTAGATGTGTTGCTGATTTTATCATTAGTGCCCACATACATAGCAAAGAAGTCTTCTTGGACACTTGTCAGAAATTCTTCATATGGAATTGGGTCAGCAACAAGTAGAGAAGTATCCTTCACTAAATCTTCAATAAGAGGAGATAAAAACACATCGGAATCACCATCAACAACATTACTTTCGTAATGGTCATAAGCTGGTTCAAAGACACCATTAGTATTTGCTTCATCTTGCTCTTCTTCAACGTACTTATCCCACACAACTGTTCCACCAGCATCTTTTGAGAAACCATTTGTCTTGAGATCTTCATTGGTTGAATCCTTATTAGGACTCAAGACTGCTGTAATGATCTTCTTACCATAATAATCTTCATTATTTCCCATCCCATGCAAGTCTAGGGATGTATTTTGGGACTCTAACTTAATCTCCTCATTTGCCCAGGTATCTTCATCAAGCCCACTTTTATTTTGAACCAAAATGTGCACCTTGCTTGTGTCTTCTTCAACACTAATTGACTGATTTTTCTCTTCAATTTGCTTACTTGTGGGCTGCAAACCACAAACGGATCCTTTTGTTTCTTCCTTCCTTGATTCTTCAACCATGGCAAGTTCTGCTTCTCTTTTAATTTTTTTCTTGATGTAATTGACCACACCCACTTTTTCAGGATACCTAATCAACACAGAATTCAAGTAGCAATCAAAAGAAACATCATTCTTGAACTCATCTGACATACTCTGATATTCTGCACGGATTATGGAAGCATCATGTTCACATTCCCTCATGAATTGTTCGACAAATCTGTTGATGTCCATTGTGGCAACACTAATTTTCTGTTTTTCCCAACAGGATGGCAGGAACTTCTGCTCTGATACCACTGAAATATTCCCCTTAACTTTTTCCCCCAAAATTAGACACACAAACCAGCATTAAACCACTGATTAGCATTAGCTCCAAATGCAAATCAGCATGGAAAGTAATTCTAACCAAGAATGTTCACCAAGATCTCAATGTGGGCGAGGTGATAGCATATAGTCAGAGGATCATTAGGTATAAACTGAACTGAAAGTACAATTCATCTGCTGATGTAGGCATCCACAAGCAGTGGGAATACTCCACTTATTTAGTGGGTGAGATTATTACATTATTAAGGCGGCAAACCAGCCATTAAATCCTCTCTTCCAGTTATTTCGTGGGGGAAAAACAGTCCACACAACCACTTATTTTGTCGGGGGAATTTACAATCAAGAAAGATATTTATTCTAAAACTCAACCACTCAATTGTGGGACTGTAATCAAGTATAAATTGCAACAATAAAATAAAATAGCCGTTAGTACTACTAACTAGCTTTACAATGAATAGAAATAGCTGCAAATACGTGAGATAAGCTTCTAGAATGTTTTTTATCCATACTGGCGGTAAACCATCCAGGGGTTACATATATGACAGATTAATCATAAGAATTTGCAACTAATTAAATGACTGTAACAGTACTACTGTTTACAGTCTTACAATGATAAACAACTGCAATTTTCAAGTGTTATTACAATCTTTACAAAGCACAATGAAATAGAAGATTTTTCTAAAGATATCCTCTCAATTAATGAAGCTTGAAACCAAAATTAGAGTATTGAAGCAAATTGATATAAAAATCAGCAATCTGGAAATGATTATCAGCGAACTGAAAAACACATAAAAATGAACACAACTCCTTCACAATACCTCCAGAAGATGAAATATAACTTGCAAAAGCTCTTAAGAAGGTTCGCACCCAATTCGCAATGATAAAACAGCATCTAACTCAACCATTAATTTATCCACGAATCCCAATGCTCTCCAAAAAGGTACGACCTCCTTGCAAGGGCGATTTTGCTTAATAAAATCTGAAACTTGGAATTAAATTCTGATAACCTCCAAATATGGTCGCCTCTATCATAGAAATGCAATAATCAAGTACCAAGAACCAAATAAAATTCATACTAAAAGCTGTATACAAAAATCACTTTCAACCATGATAAACCAGCAACATGAAAACTGGAAATATCTCACCAAAACTCCACAATAATGCTCAATATGTACTTCTGGATGAAGCACACTCTCAATCCACCACCTATGGAACCATAGTTGCAGGCCCGAAGAATGGAGTAAATTTGCTAAGCTTTCCCTTAGCCGGATTCTGGATTCATTCCAGCAACGTAACTTTGCTCTTCAAAAATATGCATAATCAGCTCTTCAAACAGCAGCAACAAATAAGCTTTAGTTGGCAAATGAAGCAACAAAAACTCTTCAAATTCCAAGAAGTTGAATCACTTCAACTTCCAAAAGGGATGCCACCTTTTTGCATTTTACTTTTTCAAATAATAAATATTACTCAACCTCCTTTAGACATCCAACTTTACTTTGCAACAATAAAACATTTAATAAATCATTAAATGCGCAATTGATCCCCTTAATGGCCCCTCTTTTAAAACAACATGAAGTTATTACTCCTAGGCATGGGGTACGACTGAGAAACATGAAATTTGACTAAGTATAAACTCAACTCATGAAGAAAACCAAACCCAAAGCCAAACTGAAACTGATGGATAACAAGATGACTTGAGTTGAACTGCTGATGATGCCACTGCCAAAATTAGACTTACTAAAAATAGCCATTGCCAGAAATAGTAAGTTTACCTCAAAGCCAATAGAAAGCAGAACTGAGCTGGAAGCAAGACTTAATGAAAGTGGAAACCCTAAATTTGCACATCTGAGTAGCCTATGGATTTCCAAAAATAGACTAAAACCAAACGAAGAGCGTATGGCAAAAATGGGGACATTATAGGAAATCTATTGCTTCTAAGGAAGTGGAGCCCCCATTAATTGAGGTAATTGAAGCTATGATTGATAAGGAAAGTGAGGGGATGGATAGAGAGGATTATAGTGATCAAGAGGGGGAGGAAGAAGGTTTCGAGGAAGAGGATGATAAGAGGGAAGTGTCATGTCCCCCGAATTGCAACATTAAAATATAAAAATAACCAAACATTGAAATACAAATAAACAAACAAGATAAACAAAATATTAATCAATCGATATTATTATTATAATTGTCTAAAGACTATTATAATTATAATTATCGTATTAAAAAATATAAATATAAATCAATAAAATCAATTTATATAAATACTAAAATAAGAAGTATATAAGATCAATTAATATAAAACTAAAACATAAGATAATGCTATAGTTATCTAATATAAATAATAAATATATTTTTAGAAGCATATAATATAATAAATATTAAAAAATATAAATACCAAATGATAATAAAATAAATATAAAATATAAACATTAAATAATATTATAATAATTACAAATATAATGACTATTACAATATTCATAAGAAAATCACTAAATAATATTTTATTAAATATAAAAGGCAAAAGACATAATATTTTAATATATGATTATTCCAAGAAAAACTTGCGAGAGACCTGCCTCTTCAAAAAGGCATGAATAACAGCTGGTAGCGATTAAGGGTGAAAAGTTAAATATTTAAGGAGGCTCATAGTCATCAAAGGGGAAAAACAGGAAAAATATATTAAATAAATGGAAAGTATTTGAAGAAGACTTTAGTTATTGGGGAAATGGGTAAATCTGGGCGCTTGTAAAGAAATATGATTTCTGGAGGTACCACCTAAGCACTATTAAGGAATTGATATTATATTTGAAGGAAACGACTTGATAATGGAGATAATATTTGAAGTTGTTGGAGAATAACTACGCACCAGGTAAAGAAATCAAATACAAAGCCAGACAAACTAGATTGGAGTCAACATTTAGCAGATTCAGGAAGGAGTATCGAATAAGACAAGAATCACGGGAAGAAGGCAGAGACGGGATTATTCCTGGTTGCCAATTCAGCCCCTATCTGTAGAAGGTTGATTGTTGGGATAAGAAACAAAGTCGTGGTAGTCAGTAGCTACCGTCCAAGTTCCTTAAACATATTTGCATTATCACAGAATTGCATTAAAATTTGTATTCCATTATCCTCTATGAAATCAGATATTGTAATTGCTGCCATCATCGCTTCTCTTTAAGGGTGCTTGCGTTTATTTAATTCTGAGTTGCAGGCAACATTATCATATTTATAATCAATTGAAGTTGCAATCAGACTGTAGTATGCCTGTTAAATGTTTGTCACAATGACACATAGAGATTACATGTTTGTCAAATGTTAGCTTGTTGTAGCTGAGCCTTTAATGTATTTTCAGTTTGGAAGATCAGAATTCATCTGCATTGCAGATCCATTACATTGGGAAGTTTAGTTAAGACATTTCATTGCATCTTATAAACTTGAGATCAAATGGAAAACCCAAACTATAGTTAATACATTTCATTGGATAGAGAGGATTATAGTGATCAAGAGGGGGAGAAAGAAGGTTTCGAGGAAGAGGATGATAAGAGGGAAGAGGAGGATTATGTTGACAGGGATGATGCTACTTGTTGATGTGATTTTTGTGACTGCACCAACACAGAATAAAGTTGCCAACGGCTACCCTATTCTCTCTTGATCAAAGTATCCAGCCCGCTAAGATTGCCAGAGAGTTCGTGCGTTCAACTCCAAGGTTCCTTCTAGGCGGTGGATAGTCTCAGTTGGCTCAATGTGATTTTGCTGGTATTTCAAGGGGACTTACACAATTGTTTGGCAACAGGCAGCAGACAGCAGATTAAGGGCTTTCACGTGATTCGAATGATTTGGCAAGTAAGTGCATGTTTCCTAATACTAACTAGAAATGAACCGAATTTAAATGAGTGTAGGGATAAGAAGGTTCTAATCTACTCTAAAGAGTGGGACATGGCGATCGACTCTCGCAGACTTCAACCGAGCTTTGCTTTGCCTCGCTTCAGACAGCTTCCATAGAACCGGTGCAATCTTCAAAGGAGTAATCAAAGGTATTCCAATCACGATCTAGCATGAAGACACCATCACAACCATGCATGCCAACATATAAATCATAATCGAATTTAAGTTTCACAATGTTCCAGTTGACCACGCAAGGCGAACCCACCGTCAGCGAGCCTGCTAGTGGTATGGATAAGCGAAGTTTTGTTCAAATCGAGCACCACATTCCACAATTACTAAGTACTTGCATGAAATGAAATCTACTTTACTCTAAGCTACTTCAAGATTCTACGTGAATTGGAAGGACGAAGAAGCCTTGCTAGCTACTCATAACAAAGAAGAGATCACCATCAACGAAAGCTCTTTTATTATGAAAGTGTTCACAACAACTTCTTACAAAGTATTCAAAGGGAAGACTTTCCTTCCTTTTCAGTCTAAGCTAAAAACTATGCTACCTTCTATTCTATCAATCTCTCTGTATTCTTTCTTTGCTATTCTAACTCCTATGAGGTACAAATGAAGGGGGATGCCCCTTTATATAGTTGGCCAAGTCCAGTGGACGGCCCAAATTACAATCAAATGAAGGGCTCAGATCGAGCCACATCATCCCTAACCCTAAAAACCGCCACCAAGAAGAGTGGGGTAATCAATGCGCCATTAATGTCCACCATCTTCTGCAAGATTCCTATCTGTAAATGCGTTCACACTATTGTTTCTCCAACTGCAAACTGGATAAGTCTGGTCGCCACTACTTCAACTCCTTGAATGGATATAGCGGGCACGTTCTCGATCTAACTTCAAGCCTGCAACCTCTTTCTCCTGCTCGACGGTGATTTTCCTCCTTGATGTTGTTCTTCAACTTTGAAGTACTTGATGATGACCATTAACGCTTGGGTTTCCATCTTTTCTTCCATTTTGATCTTGAAGGATTCTCCGGTCTTAGACTCGAGCATTTCTTTCTTGCCACCTACCTCTCTGAGTTGGGTGCATATTGGGTCAACACTTAGCCATTTCTTCCAACATGCAACTTCATGATTTTATCATCTTGGACTATTTGCTTCATCACTTCAAGTCATCTTGCTTTGGCCCCAGCGTTCATCCTGCAAAACAGATAAGGAGAAGAGCATTAGAACACTTAATAATATAAACTCTCCTTACATACCTAATCTTCATGCTTTGACTCCCAAGGTCTGAGTGATCTCCGGATCTGATAGGGTTCATCACTTTTCCTCTAGGAAAATTTTTCCTCAAATTCCTCATGCCTTAGCCAAATTTCCATCTTGTACTTTGCTTCCTGTGTACCTTGAAGTTGTGCCTTAGAAACTTTATCCAACTTGACAACGCTTTTAGAGGGTGTTGTTTGATTCCTCTCTGTCTTAGAAAATTTTCCAACCAGCATGATACCCCCTTTTTTCCTTAGCCAAATTTCCAACCCATCTACCTTAGAAATAATTTATTTCCTCTAGAAAATTTCATCAACCAGGTGTTCGAGAAAAATCTCCATCTTAAAGTCTCTGGCAGGGCGTGAAGAATTTCAAAATCATCTCCTTATCCAAGATATCCAATACCCAGAAGAAAATTCCTCTCAGAAAATGCAAAATTCATGTGTATCACTACGAAGGGGGACATTTAATTCTTTTATATTTTAAACTTAGAAAAATATTTGTCAATCAAATTTATTCTTATTCTTCACATTCGGGTGAATTTTCTTTGCTCTGCCTTGAAAATCTTCAATCTCATGAAGCCGGCACATTCTAACGTATCCACTGCCAATTCATCCATGCCACAGAAAATTTCATCACTTCTTCAAGCTCAGGCATATTTTCCCCTAGAGGTGGAATTTTATGCCTTAGAAAAATTTCAAATAACATCACTAGCATGGGCACATGAACTTCCATTTTAGCTTGGCTTAAAAAATTTCAAGCTACCTCTTGGCATGTGGGCGCATTTAACCCTCTTCACTTTCATTTTGCCATACTTGAATACTTTCCAATCACTTGCTCAAGTTGGGCGCATTTAACCCTCTGCACTTCCAATTTCCTTACCTTAGAGAAATTCCTTCAATACTCAATTCTTGTCCCAGGCGCATTTGGAGGTGTCAACTTCCAGTTTCAATGCCTTAGTAACATTTCCTACCCTTCTCAAGGTCCAGGTGCATATAGAGTAGTGAACTTTCAATTTTGATGCTTTAGAGAAATACCTAACTCTTCCTACAAGTCAAGGCGCATATGACCCTTCAAGCTTTGAGTTTATTTGCCTTAGAAATTTTCAACATTCTTGTCTTCAAGGCTGGGCGCACTTGGGAGCTTCTACTTTCAATTTCCAATACTTAGAATATTTCAACTCACCCTCTCTTTTAGCTAAGGCGCATTTGTTGGGTGTTACTTTCAGTTTCAACACTTTAAATATTTTCCAACTCTATCTCCAATTGAAGGCGCATTTCACCCTCTCTACTTCCAATTTTTTATACTTGGAAAATTTTCCACTAATCTCAAGTTACCAGGGCACATTTAGGGGGTCAAGCTTCAAGTTTGCAACACTTAGCTAAATTACTCATTTGTCTTCATGTTAAGGCGCATATAAGGGGGCAAGCTTCAAGTTTAAAACACTTAGAATATTCTCTAGTCTCCCCTTCAAGTCAAAGCGCAAATGAGGGGGTCTACTTCAAGTTTTGCATACTTAGACTTTTTTTCTCCAACTCCCCACAAGTCAAGGGTGCATTCAAGAGGTCATGCTTCAAATTTAAAACACTTAGAAACTTTTTCTAGTCTCCCCTTCAAGTCAAGGCGCAAATGAGGGTATCTACTCCAAGTTTCATTGCCTTAGGCATTTTCTTACCCCTCCTCAAGATCAAGGCACATATAAAGGTGCATGCTTCAAGTTTGAATGCCTTAGGATATTTCCAAGTCTCCCCCTTCTTCATAGGCGCAGATGACCCCTTAGACTTTTAATTTCATTGCCTTCGACTCAAGCTTTGGGCACATTTACCTAGACAAGCTTCTAGTTCCCACGCCTTAGAAATTTTCAAGGCCTCCTCTAAGTCCAAGGCGCATTCAAGGGGGTCTACTCCAAATTTTCCACACTTAGATTTTTTTTTCAACTCACCTCTTTAAGTCAAGGCACATACAAGGGGGCCTACTTCAAATTTAAATGCAAACAAATTTTTATCCTCCAGCTTGTTCTTGGGCGCATATAAGGCATCAAGCTTCAAATTTGTGATACTTAGAAAATTTTCCAATCAAGCTTCAGTTTCAAGGGCGCATTTTACCATGTCTACTTCAAATTTGAAGCACTCGAAAGAATTTTCCATGGCCCCTCTCTTTCTTCGACGCATTTGCATGTGTGAGCTTCAAGTTTGTGATACTTAGAAAATTTTCCAATCAAGCTTCAGCTTCAAGGGCGCATTTTACCATGTCTACTTCAAATTTGAAGCACTTAAAAGAATTTTCCATGGCCCCTCTCTTTCTTGGGCACATATGCATGTGTGAGCTTCAAGTTTACTAGACTTAGTGAATTTTTCATGGCTCTTCAAGCTTCTAGGGCGGATTTTGATGGTGGAACTTTCATTTTATCAGACTTGGATGAATTTCAAAGCTTTCGTCCGATTTGAAGTGGTTAGTACGTGTTGCCCTCAGCTTGCCGTAGCTTTCTATTTTTAGAAAGTTTCTCAAATTTTGCATTTTAAGCTGATTTCAAGCTCCAAAAGGCTTGATTTTCACTTTACTTCGAACCTCGTGACGTGACTGAGCTGCTAGCCCCTGATGCCTGTATGTCCCTGCTATATTTAGCAACTTACTAAAAATAGTCACTGTTCAAAATGAGCTCAAACTTTGCAAGATAATTGCCTAAAGGATGTGGATTGTGACTGGATGTTGCTTTTGTGTAACTATCGTGTTTTGCCCTACATTTTAGGAAACCCTAATTCCTCTGCACGGGCTTGCTAAAAATAGTAAGTTCTTGGTTTTCGAACCTCTACAACTCCGTTTGATTTGAAATTTGAATGATGTGACCCTCATCGATAGACTTGCCCATTCACACTGGCACTTGATGCTGACTTACTATTTATAGCCTGTTTCTGGAACGCCTTACTATAAATAGTAAGTGCTTCAATTGCCTTCAAATTTTACCGGCAGATAGCTTGAAAGATACTGATCGCAGTGGGATACACCAGTTTTCGAAAATTCTAGCATTTGACCCCTCATCTTAGGACCCAAAGCTGGAAACCCTAATTCGTCTTGGATGTGCTTCAAATGACCTCCGTTTGAACCCGTTTTTGTTGCATGTCATCGGGTTCATGATTCTGAAGTGTTGGACAGTCGCCAGAGTGAACCTGCTAAAAATAGTAAGTGGTTGAAAAAGTGACCAAGCAACCGTCGGATGAGTCTGCATGTCACACTGCCTGAGAGATCTTGAAAAACCCAGAAAAATGATCAACATACGAGCACTGGCTAAAAATAGCAAGTCCCGGAAATGTGATCAACTCTGCTTGCATGTTACCTCGTTGCGAAGCCCTCAGAAAACCCAAAAAGATTATGCAGACATGCGCTAAGAAATCTCGCATGCAAACCCTAAAAATAGCCACTAAAGCCTGAATCATTGAAAGTCATCATCTCGTTTTGCATGCTATATCACTGTGAAGGTCTTGAAAAACCCACAAAGAATCTTCAGACATGCATCTGAAAGAATTTGCATATAAACCCTAAAATCAGCTCCAGAAGCTATACCTGCTAAAAATAGAAAGTTGTCCAATCTGGCTCAAATTTGCAAACGAGCAGCTTGACATGTTCTGGATGCAATGCAACAGTTGGAACTTCAAAAGTGATGAGAAAACGTCCCAAATTAGGCACTTACTAAAAATAGTAAGTTGTCATAATTCGATAAAATTTAGCTGAGTACCTGTTGGAAGCATGCTGACAACAATGTTAGCCTCAGATTCCAAGTTACTTACTCCATTTGACTTCAAATTGGTTGGAAAGTTCAAAACCCTAATTCTTAGACTTGGAGAAAATTTCACGTTTAAGCTCAAAGGCGGGCATACCCGAGAAAGACATACAGCAGAAGAGAGAGACAGAGAGAGAGAGACAAAACCAAAGCCAAAAGACCAGAATGGAGCAAAGATTAACGAGGCTCCCCATTTTAAATGGGGTGATGTGTGAAAAGGTCACAACACTACTGAGGTTGGTGAGATGGTGGGTATGGGTGAGAATAAAAAGAACTTTGTTGTCACCACAAAGGAGGATAATAACAATATTTCTAATGATGTTTTGCAAAACCAAATTAATCTCTTGCAGGTCAAGATGGAAGATATGGAAAAGGCTATTGGCACGTTGATGAAGGTCACAAATGGCCTCATGAAACGGGTGATGGTGGGTACTGTGTCGGGACAAACTAAAATTAGGAAACAACTCAAGAAGAAAGGGAAGCAAGTGGAAGAGAAAGATGTTGCTATTGTTGGGGATACCGACTGCAGGGAGTTCATTTTCGATATTGGGGATAAGTAGGAATTGATTGCCACTACAAAATAATGACTTCCGGTTCTGTGGTTTTTCGGCTTTTTGGTGGGATGGCTATTGGTTGAAATAGTTTTATTAAGACTTTTTTTTATGATATAGATATTATATGGTGGTATGTTTATATTAAGACTGTTACCTTTGTTTTTGATTCAGATAAGAGGCCTGCGTTCCCATTCTTGATCCTTTATAGTTTGCTTGTTTCGGTTGTGGTTGTTGTTTTGTTGTTTGACTGGTTGTTGTTTGCCAGCTTGTTTCTTTGAGTTGTTTCTGCTTTGTTAAGTTGTTGTACGGGATTAAGGCCCTTCCTTGCTAATCTAATCAAAAACATGCACACTATAGCCAACCATATTAGGAACTTGAGGGGGAAAGCACAATAAGGCTCCAGGAGACTATCCTCCACAACTAAGCCCAAGGGCACCAAACAACTAACCAACTCAATCCAACCGCTTGGCCCACAAGCAATCCAACTCAATGGGTGGTCTGCTCAATTGAAGGAACTCGTACTCCTGCATCTCCCTAATATGTTTCCTTGCCAATTCCTAATATGATTGCTTTATGAAATTCAAATGAATAATTGCTAATCCTAAGATTCTTGATGAACTAGCTAGTTAATTAAATAAATAAATATGTTCTTTACTAAATTCACAAACTAATAAATATTGGATTTAGATATGTGGCATACCAACTACTGCAGAAATATTAAATTTGCTGTATCTTACTACCTTATAAGACAAATTATCATTGCTTCATAATTCTAATTTCTTACTGCCTCTTTATCCAGATCAGATTTCCATCCATCACTTGATGCCTCTTCCATATGAAATGTTCCTCCTTTTATATCTTGTGGTGGGGAAGAGTCACCTCTTTCCTCTAACATCCTTCCCTTAGTAATGGACACATCCTTTCAAACCCACTGTTGTCTTAAACTTTTTCTTTTTTATTGTTAATTATGCCTTAACAAATCACCACCCGGTGTCATTTCTTTCTTTAATATTAATTGACCCTTTTATTAGTCTAGCGGCGGTATTAGTCTTCTTTAACTACCGCCTGCAATCTTATAAAGGCTGTGATCTCGTCTTTTGTGGGTGGGCATGAGATTTTTTAAAACAACATTTTTAATAATAAAACATAAGTTGTCTTTTTATAAATAAATCATAAAGTTGCTTTTTGAATTTAAGTTAAATTATTAAATTAGTTTCCTTCTACCACCTCATTAACCTATGGGAAAATAAAATAATTGGCTAAGGGTTTTCTGATTAACTTTGCCTAGAAAAGGGGACATACCATTTAATGTTATTATACAAAATGATGTCCCTGCTCAAGATTCAAAACCACACAATAATATCATCTGATACAGTCATGGAATGAGGGTCCAATTAATGATTGCAATTGCCTGAACTGACCATATAAGCATCATTTATTCTATAAGGTGGTTAGCTTTGCCCTAGATCTAAAAAGTGAACTTTTGATAATAAGTTGACAATTAATGGCCGGAGGGTCCAATTAAGGATTATCCAGCCATACAACCAGTAAATGTAATCAAATCTTTATCAAATAGGATCCTAGAAATCTAAGAATAAACTAAGGTCTGAAATTTTGTGTGAGAAATTCTAAGTCAAAGACAATTTTCAGATTTCTTCTCTTAATGCTGAATGTACTGATTGCAGAACATTAATAAATTTTGATGTTTGCATATCAAGAGTGGAACTCCTTTTTGTATGTAAGGAGACCTGACCCCAAGGGATGCGTCTCTTGAGAGGACGTGTCTCCACACGTGGAGACACGTCCGCTCAAGGGACGTGTCCCTTTGGGCGTGCGGGTTTCCTTTACAACCGATTATCATTCGGTTAAACATACTTAACACATATACCCCCTCACACATGGCGGATATATATTATATGAATTCCGAATTTTATTTAATGTGTATTTTGAACATCATTTATTTAAATTCAATTTTATACATGCATTATAAAATTCGATTTTACTTATTTTAGAAATATTAAATATGAAAAGCAATTGATCTTATATAAACGATGATGATGCTTATAGCAATCATCGTTTATATCTGACCTAAGCTATCATTCATCAACACTCCCTCTTAGCTAGGGAAGATATTTCAAATCAAATAAGTGGAGATATCACCTTCACATGTGATATCGAAGATATGATATGTTTTCTCAATGTTGTCAAGTCACATGACATTCTTCATAACACATCTTCATTATGGTAAGTGCACTGACATCAAGTCACATGATGTCTACCATAATTCATGGCATATCCACGGATATAAATATCCACCATGATTATCTCTTAAGGATCACAATGATCTTCAGATGATATCAAGTCCCATGATATCCATCAAAGTGTCTAAGAGATACTATCATGACATGTCCACAGATATCAAGTCACATGATATCTATCATGATAGTTTATCATTGTAGAGTGGTCACTTTACAGTGTCAAATACAAGTGCTCATTATTAGAAAGATCAACACCTTTCAATAATGTACACAGGGGGAGCAGGCCCATAAGGTCATGGAGTCACACACATGACAAAAGAGTTTACACATTAAACATCTTTATATATTAGTACAATTTATAAACAATTTGTATTTCAAACATAAATAACAAATTACATTTCAACCATACCAAGTTTCTTCCTAAAGTGCTCTACCTTGATTCGGGAGAGAGGCTTGGTGAGAATGTCTGCAGTTTGATCATTTGTACCGATATACTCCAACTGAATCACTTTTCTTTCCACCATATCTCTTACATAATGATAGGGGATCTCAATGTGCTTAGCTCTATCATGAAAGATAGGATTTACAGAGAGTTTGATGCAACTCTGACTATCACAATGAATAATTGTAGGATTCAAGTGCTCACCAAAGAGTCCCACAAGCAATTTACGAAGCCAAACTGCTTCTCTTGCTCCCATTGAGGCTGCAATGTATTCAGCTTCCGTTGAGCTCTATGCAACTGAAGATTGTTTTCTGCAAATCCAGGAGATCATAACCGATCCTAAACTGAAGCAACACCCTGATATGCTTTTCCGATCGGTTACACTTCCAGCCCAATCTAAATCAGAGTACCCATGTAGATCTAGTTGATCATTCTTGTAAAGAAGACCATATCCAATAGTGCTTTGAAGATATCTCAAAATATGTTTCACAGCCATTAAGTGAATTTCCTTTGGTTCACACATGAACTAGCTGAGAACATTTACTGCATAACAAATATCAGGTCTGGTGTTAACCAGATACATCAAGGATTCAATCATCTGTTTGTAAAGGGTTGGATCTGCACACTTGGATTCTGTTGCTGCTTCTTTCAATTTGTGAAGGTTGGTTTCCATAGGTTGCTCCCTCTGAATCTCAGGAGTAGGATCCACATCTAATACCCTAGGCGAATAATTTTCTATCTCACTAGAACTTCTTGCCCTTTTGAATGCAATGTCTTCTTCAAAGATAACATCTCTGCTCAATTCAATTTGATTATGCCCATGTATGAATATCCTAAAGGCCTTGGAGGTTTCACTATATCCCATAAATATCCCTTTCTTTCCGGAAGGTTCAAGTTTGAATCTCTTCTCCTTCGGCACATGAATATAGACGGGGCAACAAAAAATCCTAAAGTGACTAATGTCAGGTTTTATGCCAGTGAAGGCTTCTTCAGGAGTTTTGTTATCAAGATGAGAATGAGGACATTTATTTTGGATGAAGACAGCAGTCCTAGAGGCTTCTGCCCAAAAAGAGGTTTCAATTTTTTGGTCAAACAACATTGCTTTAGCAGCTTCTACAATGGTTCTATTTTTTCTTTCAGCAACCCCATTTTGTTGAGGGTTGTAGGCCACTGTGAACTCCCTCTTAATTCCAGCACTCATGCAGAATTCCTTAAAAATTTCAAAGGTGTATTCTTTCACATTGTCTGTTCTTAAGGTTTTTATTTTCTTCCCGGAGAAGTTTTCCGTAAGTGCTTTGAACTCTTTGAACCTTTTGAGGATTTCTATTGACTCTTTACACTTAAGGAAATAGATCCAGGTTTTCCTAGAGAAGTCATCTATAAATATGACATAGTATAGAAATCCTGCTTTAGAAGGTACAGACATGGGTCCACATAAGTCAGAGTGAACCACATCTAACACATTTAGGGTTTTGCTCAAACTAATGGGAAAGGATCCCTTTGTATTCTTTCCTAAGGCACAACCTTTACAAGTACCTTCATGAGATGGTTTTAACTTAGGTAAGCCTGTTACAAGTTTTTCCATAGAAGGTAGGGCACGGAAATGAAGGTGTCCTAATCTTCTATGCCAAATCCCATTTGACTCAAAGGTGTCAAGGGTAAGGGCTTGTTTAACTTCAGTGCAAAGTTTGTAAAGGTACCCTTGTCTTACACCTATGGCTTGGGCTTTCTTGATAGTTGAGTTTTTAGGCCATGCTAGAACTTTTCCATCCATAAATGTAACCCTATATGCATTGTCTTCAAGGGCAGAGATGGATATTAGATTCCTCTTTATTCCAGGTACAAATAAGACTCCAGTGAGTTGAAGGGAGAGACCAAATTTCAATGTGATGGAACAAGTTCCAACCCCTTTTACTTGATGTGTAGAGTCATCCCCAATTGTTACATCTTCATCAGACTCTTCAGTCATAGTGTCTAAGTGTTCTCTAAACCCTGTGATGTGCCTCGAAGAACCACTATCAATCACCCAGTTGTTGGTATTGTTAGATACTTGACTAGATAAGGCTGAATAGAACACAAAGTTCTCAAATTCATGATCTAAATTTGTCTTTCCTACTTTGGAAAAAGATGCTTGTTGCTTTGATCTGTCAGGGCACTTCATTGCATAGTGGCCATATTGATCACATCTAAAGCATTGCACTTGAGAGATGTCTTTCTTTTTAGAAGATCCCTTTCCATTGGAATTTCTCTTTCTTTTAAAAGATCCTTTCTTGCAGGAGTTTTTCTTATTCCTTTTATTAGACGATGTGTTGAGTACATGAACGTCTTCATCTATGTTTTTTCTGTTTATTTTGTTTTGTGGAGAGTCTTGTTTCTTCTTCAAGGCAGTCAGATCTTAGCCTGTCAAACTTAGGGAGTTTAGATCTTGCACTTATTCCTTGAACAAATGACTCCCATGAGTTTGGTAGGCCTCCTAGTGCAATTAGAGTTAACTCTTTGCTATCAATCTGATATCCAATTGTGGATAATTGATCCCTTAGTTCAATAATCCTCATGAAGTATGCATTAATGGACTCTCCTTTGTTTATTTGAGCATTGTTGATCTCATAAGTACTCTCAAGAGATTTGTACATATGGTATGCAGTTTCATGTTTTGCTAGGATGGGCACTATATGATCCCTAACTGCATCTACTAGGATTTTCATGGCCTTTTCATTGTTTTCCATCCATTGAGTTTTCTCAGGTTCAGACTCTGGTTCCTTCATATTTTCTCTCACAAGTGAGTCTAGCTTATTCTCTTTAAGGATCATCATGATTCTAAATTTCCATGATGTGAAATTGTCTGCTCCTGCAAGACGATCTTCAAATCTGATCACACTTGACATTATGAAGAATGTGATGTGGATTCGATTCTAGAAAATACAAATTTTCTTAAGCAATTTGATATTTAGATTTGATTTGGATTCACACAACGTGGCTCTGATACCATCTAAATGTAATCAAATCTTTATCAAATAGGATCCTAGAAATCTAAGAATAAACTAAGGTCTGAAATTTTGTGTGAGAAATTCTAAGTCAAAGACGATTTTCAGATTTCTTCTCTTAATGCTGAATGTACTGATTGCAGAACATTAATAAATTTCGATGTTTGCATATCAAGAATGGAACTCCTTTTTGTATGTAAGGAGACCTAACCCCAAGGGATGCGTCTCTTGAGAGGACATGTCTCCACACATGGAGACACGTCCGCTCAAGGGACGTGTCCCTTTGGGCATGCAGGTTTCCTTTACAACCGATTATCATTCAGTTAAACCTACTTAACACATATACCCCCTCACACATGGCGGATATATATTATATGAATTCCGAATTTTATTCAATGTGTATTTTGAACATCATTTATTTAAATTCGATTTTATACATGCATTATAAAATTCGATTTTACTTATTTTAGAAATATTAAATATGAAGAGCAATTGATCTTATATAAATGATGATGATGCTTATAGCAATCATCATTTATATCTGACCTAAGCTATCATTCATCAACACAACCAAAGACACCCTCACAATGGAACTTGATGACAGAATAAATAAATAGAGTAACAATATTATTGGTCCACGATCAAAATTATATTCAACAAATGCTTAGAACATGAGGCCTCAGCCTTCAATAAATCAGGGGAAAAATAAGTGTGGGAATTGCAATCTTTGAGTTAATTTGTGATACAACATTCTTCAATCTACTACAAAATTCTATCAATTCCTTTGCAATTAACTATCTTCAATCTATTATTGCAAATTCACTTCCCAAAGCTAGCGCTAAGCTAATTACCTTCCTTTTGAAATGAATGATGTTTGTATAGTGAGTGCAAGCAATTAGGATGTTATGTGCTGACTAGCAAGTGGGTACAACATTCCATGCATGATGAAACATGTAGAAGGAATCTTCAATAATGAATGTGGTAAGATGTAAGCAATGAAACTTGATGCAATTCTACTCACAAAACTCCCTAGGACCAATTAGCTTGGATAAGTATTCAAATGTTGGTGCCTAGCTTGTATGTTTATTGCATAGCCCAACTAGGTCTTCCTTGAAAAGGAATTTGGCAAGTCAAATCATTCATCAACAGCTAGTTTGAGGAATTGCATTGCATCAATGCATAATCAAACCATTTTGGGCTCAATATCAAATAGAAGCTCCAAAATCAATTTGTGGTGCTGCATAGTAATATCTGTTGTCTGGAACTTTGATGTGCTAAAATGGTGACTAGAACAAGAAATGCCTCTACAGTAAGAATAGCTTCTATGGTAAGAGTATGATGACTAGAACATTATTTGGAAACCTACAAAATGAAACACATATGAAATAAAATATTTTTGGTTGATACAATATTGCTCTTACACTCTGAATGCTTTGAATCACTAGCTCACAAAACCATTTTCACTTCACACAATAAATTCAACTAGGACTCGCATGTTTCAGAAAATCCTAAAAGATTCTAGCTACTATGGTCACAATATTCTCACAGTTTCCCGCAGTAGTATTCAAACAGGATTTATGAACAACCCTTTAAAATCCTGTTTACAGATAGCAGATAGTCATATTAATCCTAGCATAGTTCAAGCATAAAATATGCTGTTTTGTTGTTTGGATTCAGATCAAAGTCAACTACATGTATCAGATTGTAACTCAGACTGAAACTTTTGTTTTGTTCTTCTCCTGCCACATAAGCATGCGCATTACTAGCAATCTACAAGTTCTATAATAAAGTAAATAAAATGGTACGGTCTACATTCTGTAATGAATATCGGCTTTTAGCTATTGCGGATCTGTTCCTGGCAGTTTCTGAAATACCAGAACAAAGTATCATGCAATTCTTGTACAATAATATATATGCTCATATGATGAATTTCCAAACAATGAACCCCTATTTTATCGTAAATATAGAATTCATCTTTGTGAATACATAATGCTCTGGGCTCTTGCAATCATCTTTCACTTACATAAAATTTTGTTTACAGAAAGCTATGCCAGTGACTGTGAAGCCATGAAATTCAAAAAATGGTCATTATCTTAATAAAAAAATGAGTATGGTGAAAGTGTTGTATTTTTGCAGCTATAATTTAAGCCCACAACATCAAATACAGGGACCTAAGAACAGTGTGCCTTTTCATAATAAAAGAATTCAGAAGCATGAGATAATATATGAGCGAGGTTCAATACCCTAGTACATATCAACACTAGGGAAAAATTAATTATTTCAGTTTGCTTCAATTAAAAATTTTGCAACAACACAATACATTAAAAATACACTAAATGTAGCAGTATTTCTTTTTTGTATTACTTCTCAAATTGATTATATTCTGCCACTTCAGAGCCCAAAGGATTTGGGTTTGTTTTGAAAGTTGTATAGCTGAACTTACATCTTCATCCTCTAACACACCCCAATGTGGATCAAGAACTTTATTCTGCCAAATATTTTCATCATAAGGCTCCACTGGATAAACATCGCCCTGAAATACAGTCAATTGGAAAGATTTAACTGGTCTATGGATGACAGCAAGTTGAAAGATGTTACTAAAGGAGCTAAAAAGGTTTGAAGAGGAAAGAAGCTCAGTACATACATGAGATGATAAATCAACATTAAATGTTGGAACTTTGAGGCCCTCTGTAACAGTATGCTGTTCTAGATTTTCAGTTTCTGCTTCCATAGAAGATATATCTGATAGTCTGCAATAAGGATTTTTTGCCCCCATTTTCTCTCGCTTTAGAGCAATCTGTAGAAATGAAAAGCACCATCAGCCAGTTTCTCTACACATCAACAATGCCGATTTATAATAGAAGGTATTATATGGCTAACCTTGCCAGTTCTTGCAAGTTCTGTAATCCCAAATTTGCTGAAAATCCTTTGGACTGCAACTATCTTTCCAGGATCACCAGTTACCTGAAAGTCCAATCCCATGCAAAAATTGAAGATCATGGGTTCAATCATCAATGAAGTATCCATTAACACAAAAGAAACAGAAAGCATGTGATGGTTAAAACATGCAAAACCTCAATGGTTAATGAATTCTCAGATACATCAACTACTCGGCCTCTGAAGATATCCACGAGTCCTTGAACCTGGATAAGACATCGGTAAATGTCAGTATTGATGCACATAATTATTCATAACTCCAGATAATTCCATCATCTCAGAAAATTGATTTGGAACATAAATATCATTGGATAAAAAAAATTATAACGACCTTGGACACCAAAAATGTGCTAAGAAACTAAACCATGAAATCCAGAATCTAGAAAGATGTCTTGCACATTATTTAAGTGAACTACATGGCTTGGTCTTTTGATTCCCAGGAATGAAAGGGGTTGGGGGTGTCTCAAAAAATAACATATTCTCAACCTTTGGATTCACACATCGAAATTTTGATTTTTCGAATATCTTTCCCAAGCGTAAGCCTTGTCTGCTCAATAATTAAATATAACTAAATTATTTCAGGAGGCTAAATCTAGCTATTTTGCATTTTGATGAGGTGCACTCTTTTAAAAATAGTGCCCAAGAATAGTAAATGGGTAAACAGAAAATCAATAACTGAAGCTGGTACTTGAGGACCTTAAATCAAAAATAGAATCCAAGAATCTATCACTTATCCAATATATATAGAGAAAGAACCGAAGAGCAGGAACTGATGGAAACCGGCTTTAAAAATGCCACAGCAATTTAAAACACAAAAGAAGAATCTAAAAACAAGGTGAAGACCAGTTGTTCACAAAGCTAACAGAGTGCAATAAGCACCATTCAAGGATGGATCTACATGGTTCACCAAGAAATTACAACAAATATCTCCTCTATAGTCATGCTTAAGTACAACTCCATTCAGTTACATTTGATTCCAGCTACCCACAACCATCTTCAAATAATCATCTCTCTAACACTACTTTTGTCTTCTAAAATTGCTACATACACTCTTAACATTTCTCCTATGCTTGTATATTTCATAAATATCTCATGCACACATTTGCATCCCTCACATGCAATATCTCTTGTCCACCTCTACATCTCATACCCATACATAAGAATAAAAAAAAGGTATAAACCCATGTTAATAGCTGTTATGTTGGTTTCAATGGGTTAAATGTATAGGAAACAAAAATCTTCCAAAGCATGAAGCGCTAATATAATAGATAGCAGCACATCTAAAAGAGTTAATTTTTTCATAAGAGGCCCACAATATCCCAATTACATCTTGGAAATGGACATATCAGTTTTAGATATTATCAAATGGCAACCATGCCAAAACCGTCTGGTCTGAAGCTCCAGAGTATGCAACATGTCAAGCAAGCGTCCTTTCAATTATACATCCTACTCTGAATTCATTGGCAAGTTCAAAAATGCTCCAAAATTCATGTACATGGTTGAAAGCGGTGTCTATGATACCATGTCAAATTTTAGCCTTTTAAAAAATTCACAAGATCACAAAAAAGGATAACTGAATCACCTAACAAAAAAATTCTATGATACCAGTGGACACAATTTTATAATGAAATTGAAAGAATTAACATACTACAAAAACAAACTTTCTACCAGAGAATAATGCAAACTGAGTGCACTTGAAAAGAAAAGTGTGCTATTTGAGTTAGCCTTGTGTCACATTAGAGTTACTATAAGTCCAGAAGACCTGTGCTTAACTAATCAAACATGGTCTAATACTAATAAATCTAGATGAGACTGAGTTGTAACATTTAACTCAAGTTTCTAATTGTTAACTAATTCAAACTAAATCTCTAGAATACCTAGGATAGTTTTATTTATTTATTACATAATTATCTAAGGTGCATAAAAACATGCCAACCTATAGAACTGTTGACGTATTTTAGTTATTCACGTACATTCTGACATAAACTTGTTTCATTCACCAAGATTTTCCTTTGGGCTTCCACGCTCACAAATTCTATAGAATAATACTACCAGTTTTGACACAGAAAAAAGGAACAAACTTATCATACAGAACTGATAACTATATTTAACAAATAACCTACATCTGTATAACCCCATGAATTACTTAAATGTCCATCCTTTTTTAATAACATGAAAAGATAGAGGCTGAACTGAGGTGCAATTGGTAGACTCAAATGCCAATATGTTGTCTCCCAAAAATAGCACAATTTGCCTAATTAATATTCGTGAGCTCAACTAACCAGATAGGCATGCACTGATGATTGTTTAACTGAGACTAACTCTATGTCATTGAATAATCTGGATAGTCATGCAATTATACAAAATTTACATGAATAATTAAACTGTTTAACTTAGGAAACACCAAATTAAGCTAACTCTTATATTGACAGGTCTTAGAAAAGGCCTATTGAGCAACAATTTATTTTTTCCTCTTCAATAATTCACAATTCACTCCATTGATACTCTGAAACTATTTTCAACAACATTCCAATCAGCAAAATGTTTTGCTATTCATCATTTATTGAGCCAACTATTTTGTAGTTGTTTGTTTACTTATTTTTCTTAGCAAATTTTCACTGTGGTCATTGGTTGTCTTCATTTCTTTAACTATGGAATCCAAAGTCATGACTCACCATTGTATATTTAGTGCATCTGATATGAATCTCATACTTTTTTCTTCAGAAAAACTTTGAAGTTGTAATTCATTTCTTTCTAAGCTTGTCAATGACATTCTATTTGCTAGTGATGATTGTCATTTAGCTTTCAAGTTTAACACGTATTCCTTCATTTCCTCACTCTCTAACTTTTCACAATAGAATGTGACTCTTTCTTTTTTTTCAAAAATCAACATCACTTTTGATTCTTCAAGCGATATTTTTCTGGGCCATCTTTGTCTGCTTGTGACATGTTTTGTGTTAAGTTTCAAAAACTTGTAGATAAGAATATAGAGGTGACATGAAGAGGTAAGAATCAGAATTTTGAAGTGTAAAAGTTGGCTCATATGCACCCAGTCATGTGTTATGTAATTAACCTAAGTTACCGGTTCCGGTTCGGCGGTTCAGTTCGCCGGTTCAGCTAAATTTTTTGGGGGGTGGGTTCGTTTCGTTAGTATAAAAATAATATATATATATATGTGTGTGTGTGCAGCCTAGAAGCATGAATTAGGATTAGAACATCACATAACATCATATAAACAACAAAACCACCATAAACTTGAATATCATTTAAAAGTTATAACATTTAATGTTTTAAACATGCATGATAAATATTCATCGTTCAAACTTCAAGTTCAATATTACAACACTTTTAAAGTTTTAATCATCAAATTCATCCATATCAATGTTAACATTGACATTAGATGAAGTAGGAAGACTAGATGAACCACAAGTAGTGCCAATGGCACTACCACTAGCACTAGTATTGTGCCCATGCTCCTGTTGGATATCGGACTCCTGGTATGCAATATGGTGGGAAGTAGAAGCATCCAAGTCAGTATCCTCTGGCACTATATCCCACAACTTCGTCTCCCCTTCCTTGTAGTCATGTTGTTTGTGTGAAAGGAGACGCAAGTTGGAATGCACATATACTAAGTCCCCTGCTCTTTTTGAGAGCAATTTATTGCGCTTTACTGAGTGGATGAAAGAATATGTGCTCCAATTCCTCTCAGATGCGGATGAACTAGCAACCTATGAAGACATTAAACAAAGTAAACAATTAAAAAATTATAAATTATAAATGAAATTCAAATAATGAAACTTTTAAAACTAAAATATGAAAATTTATTAAACTTACTTGTGATAAAACTTTTATTGCAAGGGGCTGCAAATGTTGGAAGTATTGTCCATGGAAGTACCACCAACTATGAGCATCCTTTAAGAACCTATCACGAAGAGCATCAACATCCAGATCATTTGAGTGCACAAAATCAATGAACTCATTCGTGACTACACTTCGCAAATCTTGATCAGGGAAGAGTCTCACAAATGCTGCCTTGTACCCTTTTGCCACTTCTAAATCTCTATATGGAGCAATGAAATATTCCGAGCCAATTTTTTCAACTTTTTCAATTGCAAGTTCAAACAATATGCACCCGTTAAGGTTTTCTCTAAACCAAAATGATGCTGAAACAACTCTAACCAGAATGTACACCAGGATCCCGATGTGGGCAAGGTGTGAGCATTGGTCAGAGGATCTTAAAGAAATGTTGATACAAAGAACTCTAACCAAGAATGCGCCGGCGAACGACAAGCATGTGGTCAAAGGATCCCTACCAACTAATAAGCTGAAATAACTCGACGTCAAGAATGTGCTTTCCAAACCGAGGTGGAATGGGAGCTACCATATGACAGAGGTGCTAAGAATTACAATGCAATGAAGGAAAATAAGCGAGAATGCAAAAAGTAACTCGACACCCAGAATGTGCTTTCTAACCCGGAGTGGGAAAGGAGCTACCATAGGGCGGAGATGTAAGATATTACAAAGCAACTTCAGAATGTAAGATAAGCATTACAAATCAGAATTGAGCAAGATTAAAGAACTGCTGACAGTACTACTGTACAGCTTACAACATGATAGAGAATGCCTTGCTATCAACGTGAATCAAGAATTAAAGCTCTTCGAATTGCTGCAACAACAAGGGATCTTTCACAAAGCCTTTAATGAATTCCTAACACCAATCTAAGAAGGAAAATGCAGATTTACTCAAATCTGTTATGACAGACCTGCACTTTAAAATATATAACCAGCATGCCTGTAACCCACTAAATTGCTCATATATCACTCAAAACTGACCCAAATGACTTCAAGTTTGATGCAATAGACCTTCAAAATGATGGCGCCTAGTTTAGTAATAAGAAATGGCAACTAAAGTGGTTATTAATTACTGGCACGAATCCCAAGGCACTCCAGAAAGTACGGCCTTCAATGAATGACGAAATTGCTTTATAAAATCCTAAACTTCATATTAAAATCTACAAATATTCATGAAGAGGCACCTCCAACAGGGAAACACAATGAGACAATACCCAGAACAAGAATGTTTATGATTTGAGACTTATGAACAGAAACATACATTCAGCAGTCATAACCAGCAACTTTGGAATTGACAGAAAATGATATAACTCAACTACAAAGGATAGGAAATCAACTATAACTGAAAAGACAAATCAATAACACTCAAACCTCTCAACTAGTTGATGTCTTTCAAGCAAGAAGAAGAGCCAAGCTAGGAGGCTTACATTCCTCGAAGCAATCCCAAAGCCAATCCGGCAGCATAAGTTTGCAAATTCATAAGATACCAAATGAAGACCCAAGGCTTTCTTTTATAACTTTTGAGAAGACCCTCCAGAAGCTTCCAGAAGGTGCGCCCTAATTTCAAGATGCTTTTAGGGTTTGATTTAACCAAGCCTTCCTTCAAGATGGCGCACTTTTCACTTGATTGATTTAAATTAATTAAAATTTGACTTTCATAAAGGTTGGCGTCCCTTTTTACCACTTTATTTTTCAACCTTTGGAATATTAAAATCCATCTCCAAATGAGGCGCCACCCATCAAAGTCCCCCTTTTTAAAACAACATAAAGTTGTTTCACTAGGCCAAGGGGTCATAACATTAAAATAAAACATTATTTTAATTAAAATACTTATCTCTCCAGGAAAAGCATCAAACGGCCAAAACGATATTACCAACTGAACTGACAGAAGAGGAAAGCCTGCTGAGCTGATGCTGACTGGACCATTGCTAAAAATAGAATTTACTAAAAATAGTAAATTCGAGAAGTTGCTCAGAATGCAATGCATGCGACACCATTGCGAAGCTTTCTGAAAACCCAGAAAGAATCCGCAATCCAAAATCCCAAACTTCGAGATGTAGCCGTCATAACTTACTAAAATAGTAAGTTCGGAAAGGTTGCCCGACGCAGTTGCAAGTCATACCTCTGCGAAGCTCTCAAAATCGAGAAGGAATCCGAATCCAAACACCCAAACTCCAACAAGCAAAACCCTGAATCTTCAAGAGAACCCATCAAACAGCTGGAAACCCTAATTCTGCCACTGACTAGCCGACAGCACACTGAGAATAGCCTACCAATCACTGGAAAGTGAAGAGCTAAAAACGGGGACATTACAAGCAAGCCTTCCTGGCTGTGAAAGAAGCTCACTACTATAGTATTTTGTTGTCAATGCAAAGGCAAGAAGGTGTAATGGAGTTGTCATTTTGTTCCACCTTTTTTCAACAATTGTTTGCACTTGTTTGAAGAAAGTCTCTTCAGGGTCTTGCTCTCTTGCATTTATGGTGCACTTGATCTTCTCAAACATTGAGTCTATACCATCATATATTTCTCCAATGCATGGCTTGTCCATGTCAGTATAGCGAATCATACTCAAAATGGGCTAAGTGAAGCTAAGGAGATACTCCACACAATCCCACCATGAGTCATCTAATATCATGCTCTTAATTTTTGTTGCTCTTTTAGTGCTGCTTTGCCTCCATATAGACCAATTGTTGCTAATCACCATGGTAGAAAGTCCATGTCTAACTTTCACAAGTTGTCTCAAGACGATTATGTTAGAGGCAAAGCGGGTCTCTACAACCTATTGCAAATTAAAAAAAAAATAATTAAAATTTAAAAATAAACTTTAAAGAAGAATTTAAATTAGAATGCACAATCAAATTATGAAAATCAGACAATGACAAATGTAAATATTACTTCACTTACCTTCAATAGCTCCAATTTTGAAAATGATCTAAAGACCCCTTGAGACAACTGGTGGTTGGTGACGAACATCTGAATGTCCTCAACCTCAGCATACAATTGTTTGATCCATGCAATTTTATTCCCAATCTTTTGCACCGTAAGATTGAGTGAATGGACCACACAAGGTGTCAGAAAGATATGTGAATATCTTTCCTCAACCAACAACCTTGCTGCTCTACAATTCTTGGCGTTGTCCGTTACAACTTGAACAACGTTGCGAGGTCCTGTTGTGACCTTTTCACACATCGCCCCATTGCAAATGGGGACCCCCTAATTTTTTCTTCGTTTCGGACTTTTGGCTTGATTTTAGTTGGTTTTCCTGTTGTCTCTCTATTGTTTTGTCTGCCTTTCCGAGGATGTCCGAGCCAAATTTTTTTACTTATTCAAATTGCAGATTACAAACCAATGCACCCGTTAAGGTTAGCAGCTAAACCAAAACGTGCTGAAGCAACTCTAACCAAAATGTACACCAAGATCCCGATGTGGGCAAGGTGTGAGCATTGGTCAGAGGATCTAAATCAAAATGCTTATGCAAGAACTCTAACCAAGAATGGTGCCGATGATGGCGAGCATATGGTCAGAGGATCTTCTACACTAAGTACTGAAAGGGAACTCGACACCAAGTATGTGCTACCCAATCCAGTATGGAGTTGAGGCGACCATATGGCAGAGTATTACAAAATTACAATGCTTGAAAGAAATAACTGAAATGCTGAAAGTACTCAACACCCAGAATGTGCTTTCTAACCCAGAGTGGGAAAGTACCTACCATAGGGCGGAGATGTAACTATTACAAAACAACTTCACAATGAAAAGTGAGCATTACAAATCAGAATTGAACAAGCTTGAGAATTACTGCCAGTACTACTGTCAGTTTACAAAATGAAGATCCTTCGCCTGTCAAGAGCATAGGAATTTGAAAGATTAGCATTACATCATATAAGAACTCTCCGTGGCTTGATTAGAGATGCCGGTTCAATAAATCTCTCAATGATCAAATAATAATTCTGTTTTTCCACAAATCTGCACTTTTAAATTAAAAACCAGCAACCTAGGAATTCACTCATATGCTCATATCTCTCTCATTTCTCACCCAAATGATCTCAAATCTGATGCAATAGACCCTCAAAATGATGGCGCCTAACTTAGTAATAAGAAATGGCATCTAAAAATGGTTATTAATTACTGACACGAATCCCAACGCACTCCAGAAAGTACGGCCTTCAAGGAATGACAGATTTGCATTATAAAATCATAAGCTTCGTATTAAAATCTGCAAATATTCATGAAGGGTCGCTTCCAACAGAGAAAACCAATGAGACAATACCCAGAACGACTCTTTGTGTATTTTATGACTTATGATTAAAAACATCAATCTGCTACAATGAATGTGCAACTCCAGAAAACCACTAATATGCATAAAACTGATTTACATATCCTCACAAAGACTAAAAATGCAGAAACTCACAATAAAACATTCAAACTACACTATCTCACCACTAGTCGCTATCTTTCAAGCGAGAAGCAATGTCCAAGCTAGGAGGCCTTCATTCCTCGAAGCAATCCCAAAGCCAATCCGGCAGCATAACATTCCTCTAGATCAAAGATGCCCAAATGATGATCAAAGTCTTCCTTTTATAATTTCTCGTTGACTTCTCGAAACCCTAAACTCCTCTTCAAGTCAAAAACCCTAATCTCTTGTAAAGATGGCGTCCATTTCCTTCAAGCTCAATATTGACTTTTCAAATAAAATCAATACTTTAATAAATGCGTCCACTTTATAGCTTGATTTGACTTTGGGTAAAATATAAAATATAAAATAATCTTTAATGAAGGCGCCACCCTCAAAAAGACCACTTTTCAAAACAACATAAAGTCAATAGACTAGGCCAAGGGGTCAACGTTAAAATATAACATTAAAACGTGACTTTTAATTAAATAGCTCAACTTATCTCTCCAATTGTGCCCCAAAGCCATAAATGAGCAAGCCAACTGATCAAACTGAAGTAGGAAGTCAACCATGCTGAATCCCAATTGTAAAACTGCCAAAAATAGAATTTACTAAAAATAGTAAATCCCAGAAAATGCTCAGAATGCCGAAATGAACATACCACTGCGAAGCTCTCTGAAAACCTAGAAAGAATCCGCCATTGAATCCACCAACTCCGAGCAAAGATATCCTTAAAAATAGGAAACCCTAATTTTACCTTCCGAGTAGCCTACGGGTCTCCGGAATAGGCCAACGGTCACTGGAAAGATCATGCTCGAGAAGGGGACATTACAATCCGCCCTACCCAAAATTGCTTGTCCTCAAGCAATACAACCACAACTCCAGAAATTTTAAAACTAATCCATACGCAAACAAGTATGATACCTGGTTCCCAAACCCATCGCAGGAAGGACCCACCATGCCGATGCTGCACCACGCTGATCACATCAATGAAAATATCATGCCAATGCTGCACTGACTTCCCTTGTAACTCCAAAGTGTTACCATCTATGATACTCAAACTGAAAGATCTTAAAGGACTGAGATTAATATCAAGTAACGTCTCATGTCCACGATGCCCAAAGTCAACAATATCAACCATACCATTGTCTACCACAATTCTAGGCAAGAAGAAAGATAGGCTACCCAACTCAAAATCAATCTCCTCAGCATACCTCCACATGGTAACAAACGAAACCATGACTGCAAATGTGACATCTTCAACTCTTCTTACAAGGAGGAAAGCTTTCCTTTGCAAGAACTCAACAAACTCGAACTCATGATTCCACATGAATTCCCTATGCCTCCGTTGATTTATCATGGCACAACTAAGAAGTCTGAAAAAGTTTCTCACAATTCCAACCCCAAGAGTCTCAGAATGTAGAATCAAGGCTTTGAACAGGATCTCAGCAGTAGGAGTCTCGAAGTGCCAAGCCAAGTCGAGCGAGGGTCTGCTGCTCCAATTATTTGTACATGAATATGTACTAAGGAAACCATTAGAATGAGTATGGTTTCTTCCCAAATGCTGATTGTGCTCAGCCCACACCACCAATTCTCTCTTGTGAAACCATAAATTGTCCCTCGAAAGAGATTGGAAGGTTTGAAATTGAATGAACCGGCAACCCAACTAGACTGAAATGGTCAACGTTAAAATATAACATTAAAACGTGACTTTTAATAAAATAGCTCAACTTATCTCTCCAATTGTGCCCCGAAGCCATAAAAAAGAAGTGATTTATATCTCTCAAGGAAAGTACGCCACTTTGAAGAAAGAGCTTTGGTCAAAGATTAAACCTAAAAGCAGCTAGGGATTAGGGCGCACTTTCTAGATGCCTCCGGAGTCTTCTCTTCATTCTATAAAGGAGGTTCCTTCTCTTCTTTGGATCATCTTTGGTCTATGCTATTGTTATGCTGCAGAAATGGTTGCTGGATTGCTTCGAGGAATGAATGCCTCCTAGCCTTGGCTCGACTTCGTGCTTGAGAGATAGCACCTAGTGGAGAAGTTTGCTTATTTTGAGTGAGTTTGTAGTGAGGTTTGCATTGTAGTGTTGTTTTGCCATTAGAAGTTCAGTTTATTGAATTTTATCTCTTCAATGTGTTGTCGGCTAGTCAGTGGCAGAATTAGGGTTTCCGGCTGTTTGATGGGTTCTCTTGAAGATTCAGGGTTTTGCTTGTTGGAGTTTGGGTGTTTGGATTTTGGATTCCTTCTGGGTTTTCAAAGGGCTTCGCAGTGGTATGTTTTTCTTGGCATTCTGAGCATCTTCAGGAATTTACTATTTTTAGTAAATTCTAATTTTAGCAATGGTCCAGTCGGCATCAATTCAGTCAACTTTCCTCTTCTGGCAGTTCATTGGGTAATTCTCATTTTTGGCTTAAGGGGTTCATTTCAAAGATATAAGTTATTTTAAGTCAAAATGTTTTATTTTTAAAATACCCCTTTGGCCTAGTGTTATAACTTAACAGTTGTTTTAAAGAAGGGGACTTTGAGGGGTATTTTCTCATGAAGGAAATATTTTAATATTTCTAAAGTTTATAATTGCTCAAAGGGAAAATGGATGCCTTTTTGAAGAAGATTATATTTTATTTAAAAAAAGAGAAGTGATTAATATTTCACAAGGAAAGTACGCCATTGGGAAGAAAGTGTTTGGGTCAAAGTTTAAACCTAAAAGCAGCTTGGGATTAGGGCGCACCTTCTAGAAGGCTCCGGAGTCTTCTCTTCTTTCTATAAAGAAGGTTCCTTCTCTTCTTTGGAGGTATCTTTTATCTACAGGAATGTTATGCTGCCGGATTGGCTGTGGGATTGCTTCGAGGAATGTAAGCCTCCTAGCTAGGCATTGCTTCTCGCTTGAAAGATAGCGACTAGTGGTGAGATAGTATAGTCTGAGTGTTTTGTATCAAGATTTCTGCATTATTGTCATTGTGTGGCTTTGTAGTTCAGATTTGTGCATTTTAGTAAGATTCTAGAATTGCATTTTTCCTCATAGCAGATTATTGTTTTTAATCACAAGTCAAAAAATACAAAAAGTGTTGTTCTGGGTATTGTCTCATTGGTTTACTCTGTTGGAGGCGACCCTTCATGAATATTTGCAGATTTTAATATGAAGCTGATGATTTTATAATGCAAATCCGTCATTCCTTGTAGGGCGCACTTTCTGGAGTGCCTTGGGATCCGTGCCATTAATTAATAGCCACTTTTAAGCTGTCTTTTCTTATAACTAAACTAGGCGCCATCATTTTATAGGTCCATTGCATCAAACTTGAAGTCTTTTGGGTCTGTTTAGGGTGTTATACGAGCAAATTAGTGGATTACAGGCATGCTGGTTTTACATTTAAAAGTGCAGATCTGTACAAATCAGAATCTTAAATCTGGTTCTTGAGTGAAGAAATCAGTCTTGGTATCTTCATTAAGCAAGGAGAATCCTCTTATTAGATGTTCATTGAATTGTTCTAACTTCATGCTCTTGGCAGGCGAATTCTTCTCATATTGTAAGCTGAACAGTAGTACTGGCAGCAGTTCTTAATCTTGCTTAATTCTGATTTGTAATGCTTATCTTACATTCTAAAGTAGCTTTGTAATAATTTATATCTCCGTCATATGGTAGCTCCCATTCCGTCTTGGTCTGGAAAGCACATTCTTAACGTCGAGTATTTTCAGCATCATTCCTTATTTCCTTTCATAGCATTGTAATTCTTACACTCCGCCATATGGTCGCCTCAACTCCATACTGGATTGGGAAGCACATACTTGGTGTTGAGTTCCCTTCAGTACTTGTAGTGGTAGAAGATCCTCTGACCATATGCTCACCATCATCGGCGCCATTCTTGGTTAGAGTTCCTTCCAGTTCTGTTTTTGCATTCAGATCCTCTGACCAATGCTCACACCTTGCCCTCATCGGGATCCTGGTGTACATTCTGGTTAGAGTTGTTTCAGTATCGTTCTGGTTTAGGGCTAACCCTAACGACTGTGGATTGCTCTGCTTGTTGCAATTGAAAATTTGAAAAAATTTGGCTCAGAATATTTCAGTGGTATCAGAGCCAAGATCCTGCCATCCTGTGCCCAACAGAATTCACTTGAAACATGAGTGACAGAGATACCAGACACTACATACAGTGAGATATGACTACAGAAAAGCCTCTACTTGAGTTAATGCATGAACTGTTTACGCTAATGAAGGATCCTGACATAAGGTGGGGAATCAGAAAGATTTATGCTAGGTCTGGAAGCCGGGATAGCAAGGTGCACATGTCACCTCATATTGATCGTGAGCTTGATGAAGAAACTCTGACAGTTGAAGAGTCTGTGGAAGAACCCCAAAACACATCCTTAGACTTGCATGTGATAGGAAGTGATGAAGAATAGTTCAGTGAAAAGAACACAACAGCAGTCTTGAGATCTAATGAAAATACATCCAATGAAGGTCTTGAGGCTAAGGGCTTCACAAAAATTGTTGGTAAGACGGTTGTGTGGGATGAGTTCGTTGAAGAAGAACAAGATGAAGGAAACACTAGTGGTGTCCTTGAACCAGCTGATGATCATTACCAAGGTGAAGTTGTTAATGGTGATTCTGATGTGTTTATACCTCTCCTAGTTGAGAATTTGGTCAAGGATTATTCACCTCTTGCTGCTGTTCAAATCTCTCAAGAATTTTCACTAGACAAATGTATGACAAGTAGCCAAGAAGAACTCCTTGGTATTCATTGGGTTGCTAATGAAGAAATCAATGACATACTTCCCCATGATGAAGATAATGACAGTGATGTTTTCAAAACAGCAGGCAATGGTGATTCTTCATTTCATTATGATGGTGACATTGGGTTTGAGCATCAAACTAAGCCCTTGGAGAGAAGGACTTATGAAGAAATCAGTTCAAGTGAGTTACTTGGTGACCTATTCAAAGACTCAACACTCCAAGAGAAGCATGAAGAGTACTTTTCTCTTGATCAAAACAGTCAGCCTTTTTCCATTTGGGATCCCGGTTGGTTGACACCAAGATATGATAAAAAACCTTTGTGGGATGAATTTCCCTTTGATCCAGATGAAGATAAAAATTCAGTTTGCATGGCAAACTATGAGGTGGCCATTGAAGAGGACGTTGTCTTCAAAGAAGAAGGGGGTTCAAAGAAGCTCCATGATGATGTCTTCGAAGTGGTTGCAGCTGCTAAAGAAGAAAATGTTTCTACGGAAACTTTCCGAACAGCGGATGACGATGATCCATTGAGCAAGTTGGGTGCTGCTATAATGTTTGATCAAGAAGACAGTGATTAAGAAGAGCTTGAAGACCATATGGCTCTTGAAGATGGAGAGTTTGAAGGTGTTACTAAACACAAATCTGATTTATCAATGGACAAAGCTGATTGCAAGCAACGGGTTGATGATTTTGTGGAGGATGATGCCTTTCATGACAATGAGCATTCTCCTCTAGTTGATGGTGAACGACACGGAAGCTGGAACAGCTATGATGGCCGCAAAGACACAAAACAAAGTTCTGATTTTGACAATCAGCCAACCAACAATCCGCCATCTTTGCATATTCTTGGGTGGGAAGATCAAGACATAGAGTCCTTTAAGAGGGAAGTGCGAATTCTATCCCAATTTGATCGCACTCACAATTTGACTGAAGATCTCCACTGGAAGGCTCAGCTTGAAGAGAGAAAAAGAGGAGTTAGGGATGAAGTTGCTCTTTTCAATTTGCAACTCATCAGAGACTCTTTGGAGGCGTTGAAGTCAGATTGCATACACTTGATGGAGGATCGGGATTATGCTATTGAACTTGCAAAGAAGTCCTTCAGTGTTTTCCCAGAAAAGGAGAGTTTGGTTGATGAGCTCACTCTGGAGCTTAAATCAACAAAGGACAAGTTAAAAGAAACTCAGTTGGCTCTAACAGAGGTTGAAGACCGGTTTGCTGATTTCAAACTTTTTAGCAAGCAAAACAATGAGCAAAGAGTTGAAGAAATCAAGCAAGTAATAGATGAGCTTGATAGTCTTCTAGAGGAGTTTGATCTTGAAAGTTTCACAAGGATATCAGAAGTTGCGTGTGCAGATTTGGATTAGCAAGATGAAAAAGGGGACTTCCAAGTCTTTGACAATCCTTTCTTTGAAGTGGGTACTGAAGCAACTTATGACAATCCTCTCTTTGATTTCAAAAATGAGTCATGTGGTGAAACGACCAAGCATGAGGAAGAGTATGAACCCCAGTCAAGGGGTGCTTTGATATCATTACACGAGAAGTTACCACCTTTGGTGATTAGTAATCTTCCAAGGCCTTTCGATAATGAATGCACAAGTGGGTTTGAGGATGGAGTCTCCACTTGGGGAGTGTTGGTTCGAGGAGATTTCAACATCTTCGACACCAAGGAGTTAACAAAGCAAGAATTGGTAATTGCTGGTAACTTCATTACAGCAACAAGGAGCAAAGATTTCAGTTTTGTTACTCATGAAGTAGGGAAGAAAGATGGACCAGAACTTGGTGTTTGTATGCTTGTCAATCCATCCCTTTGGTTTAATGATGCTCTGGCACTTATTAGTCCATTTTTGGAGTTGGATTTGAGGTCATTTAAGGTTTCATGCTCCAATGTTGTTGAAACTTTCATGGATAGGTTTCAAGGGTTCAATAGAGGAGGCATCAATCTCTTCAGTATACACTTGATCCTTACTAGATCTTGGGAATGCATTGAGATTACCTTGCATTGTGTTGAAAATCATTTTCAGTTGGGTATCCGTGCTTGGGATCCTCAACTTGGCTTGATAAAGCTTATTACATTTGGAAAGGGCTATTGGAGGAATAAGGATCAAATTTCCAAATTTGTTGATGTTGTTACTTCCTTTGTCCGCCACTTGATGGGTTTATTTGTTCATCAAAAAATGGGTTGGAGAGGAATTTTGAGTATGGGTTGGAGAAATGAACGATTGGTTGCTCTTGAGAGTGATTCTCGGCTAAGATCATGACAGATTTTGAGACTCGAGCTTGCTGGTTTGAGGCAGACCAGCCACCTTACATGTTGCGTTTCTCTCATCCAGGAGAGTTGGTTCATCACTCCTGATCAAAGAAGTGGTAGTTTTCTCATGGAGTTGGATCTAGTGTGTTTTTCTGTCAATTTTGAGGTGTTATCGTGCAACCCAAGGCTCATCTCATACACTTACACTTGGGAATTTCTTTGGTGCTGCTGTTTTTCCTTGTGCGAAGTACTAAAATCAGATTGCACTTCGCTGACTTCAGCCTTGAACAGCAGTGGTTATTTGTTCCTTCACACCTATCCTATTCTTGGAGTTCACCTTACGGAGGTTTGTGAAGCAAATTTTAATAGTTTCTTTACTATATTGGTTCGGGACAGCGAACTTCCACATGCTTTGGCTTTTCATTCTGAGACTCTTGGAGTTGGTACCGTAAGAGTGATTAGAAGTCTTCATGGTGGTGTCGGTATAATTCAGCTGTTACATGGTAGCTCCATGAGGAGACATGAGTATGAGCTTGTCAAGCTCTTGCAAAGGATTGCTTTCCTCTTTGCAAGAAGATTTGAAGATGTCACATTTGCTTTCAGGGCTTCGTTCGTTACCATGTGGAGGTATGCTGAGGAGGTTAATTATGAGTTGAGTAACCTATTTTTCTTCTTGCCTAGAATTGTGGTTGACAGTGGTATGGTTGTTACTGTTGACTCTGGGCATCTTGGACATGAGATGTTGCACGATATTGATCTCAGTCCTTTAAGATCTTTCAGTTTGAGTATCATGGATGGTAACACTTTGGAGTTACAAGGGAGGTTAGTGCAGCTTTGGCATGATGTTTTCACTAATGTGATCAGAGTGGTGCAGCAGTGGCATGGTGGGCCTTCCTGAGATGGATTTGGGAACCTGGGATCATACTTGTTTTGGTATGGATCAGTCCTAATTTTTCTGGAATTATGATGGTATTGCTTGAGGACAAGCAATTTTGGGAAGGGCGGACTGTAATGTCCCCGTTTTTAGCCCTTCACCTTTCAGTGATTGGTAGCCTATTCCCAGTGTGTTGTCGGCTAGTCAGTGGCAGAATTAGGGTTTCCGGCTGTTTGATGGGTTCTCTTGAAGATTCAGGGTTTTGCTTGTTGGAGTTTGGGTGTTTGGATTCTGGATTCCTTCTGGGTTTTCAGAGGGCTTCGCAGTGGTATGTTTTTCTTGGCATTCTGAGCATCTTCAGGAATTTACTATTTTTAGTAAATTCTAATTTTAGCAGTGGTCCAGTCGGCATCAATTCAGTCAACTTTCCTCTTCTGGCAGTTCATTGGGTAATTCTCATTTTTGGCTTAAGGGGTTCATTTCGAAGATATAAGTTATTTTAAGTCAAAATGTTTTATTTTTAAAATACCCCTTTGGCCTAGTGTTATAACTTAACAGTTGTTTTAAAGAAGGGGACTTTGAGGGGTATTTTCTCATGAAGGAAATATTTTAATATTTCTAAAGTTTATAATTGCTCAAAGGGAAAATGGACGCCTTTTTGAAGAAGATTATATTTTATTTAAAAAAAGAGAAGTGATTAATATTTCACAAGGAAAGTACGCCATTGGGAAGAAAGTGTTTGGGTCAAAGTTTAAACCTAAAAGCAGCTTGGGATTAGGGCGCACCTTCTAGAAGGCTCCGGAGTCTTCTCTTCTTTCTATAAAGAAGGTTCCTTCTCTTCTTTGGAGGTATCTTTTATCTACAGGAATGTTATGCTGCCAGATTGGCTGTGGGATTGCTTCGAGGAATGTAAGCCTCCTAGCTAGGCATTGCTTCTCGCTTGAAAGATAGCGACTAGTGGTGAGATAGTATAGTCTGAGTGTTTTGTATCAAGATTTCTGCATTATTGTCATTGTGTGGCTTTGTAGTTCAGATTTGTGCATTTTAGTGAGATTCTAGAATTGCATTTTCCTCATAGCAGATTATTGTTTTTAATCACAAGTCAAAAAATACAAAAAGTGTTGTTTTGGGTATTGTCTCATTGGTTTTCTCTGTTGGAGGCGACCCTTCATGAATATTTGCAGATTTTAATATGAAGCTGATGATTTTATAATGCAAATTCGTCATTCCTTGTAGGGCGCACTTTCTGGAGTGCCTTGGGATCCGTGCCATTAATTAATAGCCACTTTTAGCTGCCTTTTCTTATAACTAAACTAGGCGCCATCATTTTATAGGTCCATTGCATCAAACTTGAAGTCTTTTGGGTCTGTTTAGGGTGTTATACGAGCAAATTAGTGGATTACAGGCATGCTGGTTTTACATTTAAAAGTGCAGATCTGTACAAATCAGAATCTTAAATCTGGTTCTTGAGTGAAGAAATCAGTCTTGGTATCTTCATTAAGCAAGGAGAATCCTCTTATTAGATGTTCGTTGAATTGTTCTAACTTCATGCTCTTGGCAGGCGAATTCTTCTCATATTGTAAGCTGAACAGTAGTACTGGCAGCAGTTCTTAATCTTGCTTAATTCTGATTTGTAATGCTTATCTTACATTCTGAAGTAGCTTTGTAATAATTTATATCTCCGTCATATGGTAGCTCCCATTCCGTCTCGGTCTGGAAAGCACATTCTTGACGTCGAGTATTTTCAGCATCATTGCTTATTTCCTTTCATAGCATTGTAATTCTTACACTCCGCCATATGGTCGCCTCAACTCCATACTGGATTGGGTAGCACATACTTGGTGTTGAGTTCCCTTCAGTACTTGTAGTGGTAGAAGATCCTCTGACCATATGCTCGCCATCATCGGCGCCATTCTTGGTTAGAGTTCCTTCCAGTTCTGTTTTTGCATTCAGATCCTCTGACCAATGCTCACACCTTGCCCTCATCGGGATCCTGGTGTACATTCTGGTTAGAGTTGTTTCAGTATCGTTCTGGTTTAGAGCTAACCCTAACGACTGTGGATTGCTCTGCTTGTTGCAATTGAAATTTTGAAAAAATTTGGCTCGGAATATTTCAATGTGCTCGTCTTTGAGCTTAAACGTGAAATTTTGGCTAAGTCTGAGAACTAGGGTTTTGAGTCTTTCGGCCAGTTTGGAGCCAAATGTTGTTAATATGTTGAAATCTGAGTTTGGCAATACAGTCAGCAAGCTTCCAGCAGGTCCCCAGCAAAATTTCGTTGAACTCTAACAACTTACTATTTTTAGTAAGTACCTAATTTGGGACATTTTCTCAACACTTTTGAAGTTTCGATCGTTACACTGCATCCAAAGAACATCAAGCTATTTGTCTGCAAGTTTTGAGCTGAAACGGACAACTTTCTTTTTTTAGCAAGTTCACCTTCACAAGCTGATTTTAGGGTTTACATGCGAAGTTTTTCCATGCATGTCTGAAGAATATTTTTGGGTTTTTTGAGACCTACGCGGTGATATAACATGCAAAGTGAGATGATGACTTTCAGAACTCGGCCTTCAGAGGCTATTTTTAGGGTTTGCATGTTCGAGTTTTCTATGCATGTCTGAACATTCTTTGTGGGTTTTTTGAAAGTGTCGCATTGATGTAACATGCAAACCAAGATCAGGACCTTTTTCAGGAGCCATTTTCAGAGGCTATTTTTAGGGTTTCCATGCAAGACTTTTCAACGCATGTCAGGTTATTCCTTATGGGTTTCTCAAGAGCTATGCAGTGATGTGACATGCAAACGGAGTTGGTCACTTTTTCGGGAACTTACTATTTTTAGCAGATTCACTCTGGCAGCTCCCCCCCAACACTTCAGTATCACAAACTGACCGACATGCAACAGAAACGTGGTCAAACGGAGGTCATTTGATCGACATGCAAGTCAGATTAGGGTTTCCAGCTTCGAGGCCTAAAATGAGAGGTAAAATGCCAGAATTTTCGAAAACCAGTTTATCCCATTGCTGTAGAAACCCTAAGTTTCCCCTAATTCTGAATCTGAAAGTTTGTATGATTTTTTTGTGTTTTTGGACGTTTTTGCATAAAAATGAAGAATGGCGATTTTGCAAATAAATGATGTAAATTCTAAATAAAATCATATAGCTCTGGAATGACCAAATCTATTGCAAATATTGAAGCTTGACTAATATTTAATCCTCGGAGATGATTACAATTAAGAACCAGTTGCATGCAAACAAAAAAGCAATGATTTTATTGAAGAGAACCTGATATTTGCAGCTTGCTAATTAATAACTTGAGATAGTACGGCTGTTGTAAATTGGCACTTCTCCCTCTAAAAACAATTGTAATGTAACCCAGATGTTGTGGCGCCACCAAATGAGAAGACTGGAACCCCAAAGCATAGGCGCTTTGCATAAGATCTGAGGACGGCTTGGAAAGGGAGTAGTACGGCTGCTGCAAGTGGTACGGCTGTGACAGAACAGCAAGTACAGAATGTACGGCCTTCTAAAATCAAGTTCAAACTCCCACATATGATGCACCTTGATGGATATTAACCTTCTGGATGAAACCAACTGAGACTGAGGCAAGCGATTTGCTTGCAGAGGAAAGTACGCCCCTCTTGAATGAAAGTACGGCCTGGTACAGGTTTGTACGGCCTGATGACAGCAGCAAGCATTAATTAAAAAGTACGGCCCCTTCTAGAATCTCAAGAACTAGTGATTATATGCGCCTGGTTTGCAAGATGCTCTCTGGATGAAAAGACTGTCTGAAACACTGATATTAAATATCTCTAAATGCTCTGTAATTTCTTCTAGATGAAGAAATCCCTCTGCCTGGCAATAAATCGGATGATATTTCACACCCTCTGAATCGCTCCCACTGGAGATGGCTCGTTCTCCAATGTTTCGAGACTGAAACCCTAAAGCTTCCGTTCTCTGACGAAGTCTTGATCAATTTCCAATTCACAAATTTCCTAATGGCTCGAATCCCAATGCAAAGCATATATCTTCTTGAAAAGTGCGATTTCCTTAATAATAGGAAATCATTAAAATTTTGAACTTTTAATTATTTTAATTTTTCAATAGTCTCAGCATTAATTTTTAATTATAAAATTAATCGTCAAATGGCCCCTTTTAATGTTGGGCGCCCACTTTATAAAAATCACTTAAGTCGTAATATTAAATATTACAACTTTATATTATAATCCCAATTAATCAATATTTAATTAATTCAATTAAATATTAATATCTCGCTCATTATTAACTCGATGCTCGAGCCGTCTGATGTTGTCGACAAAGGAAGTGATTCTGAACGTAATAAGTCCATACTGCTAAAAATAGCAGGGGTCCCACGCTAACCGCCAACAACTGCTAAAAATAGCAACTTCTGCAAGAAGTGTCCGAACGAGCCCGAACGAAAGCCAATTGATCAAATACTGCCAACCTAAAGCTGAGCCAAGCTCCGAAATGACCCTCTATCCAAGCTATCAGCCTACGAGGGTCGCATGATAGGCTAATCTTATGAACTCTGATGCTCGCCAAAAAAATGGGGACATGACAACTGCGATCAGTATCTTTCAAGCTATCCACTAGTAAAATTTGAAGGTAGTCGGAGCACTTACTATTTATAGTAAGTCACTTCTGAAACATGCTATAAATAGTAAGTCAGCAGCAGGCGCCAGTGTGAACAGGCAGGTCATCCCATGAGGGTCACGTCATTCAAATTTCAAGTCAAACGGAGTTGGGGAAGTCATGAAACTGAGCAATTACTATAAATAGTAAAACACCTTCAGAAACATGCTATAAATAAAAAGTCAGCACGAGATGGCAGTGTGAGCAGCTTAGTTAGGTCATGAAGGTCCTATGCTTAAAATTTCAAATCAATCCAAGCTTCAGAAGAGTGAAAATCAGATACTTACTAAATATAGTAAATCAGGGGCGAGCAAGCCAGAAAAATGCCTAAGTCTGAGGAAATTCCTGCTCACCCTGTCAAATGCGCCCAAGGCAAAGCTGGCAGAAGGATGGAAAATTTCAAATGTTGATAAATCCTGCTCAGCCCCCAAAATGCGCCCTCAAGGAGAAGAAGCCATGAAAAATTTTCTACGTCTGAAGTTATATCCTTAGCATGCCAAATGCGCTCTGTTATGGTGTGAGGTCAAGAAAAATTCTAAGTCTGGGGTTAAATCCTGCTCCTACCCCAAATGTGCCCTCAGCTTGAGAAAGTGATGGAAAAAAAATCTAAGTGTTGGCTTATTCCTGCTTCACCCCCTAAATGCGCCCTCAGCTTGAGAAGGTGTTGGCTTTTGAAAATTGCCTAAGTGTTGGAAGTTCCTGCTCCTACCATGAAATGCGCCCAACTTGCTAAGTGGTGATTGAGAAAATTTTCTAAATGTCAAACTTCCTGCAGGACCCCCAAAATGCGCCCACTCTTCATGAAGGCATATAAAAAGTTTCCAAGTCAAAGTTAAATCCTCCTCCACCCTCAAAATGCGCCCATGTTAGAAGTGGAGTCAAGCCAAGTCCTAAGGGGTTCACCAAATGCCAAATGCGCCCAAGGAGAGAGAGAGGGTGAGAAAATTTCTAAGGCAAGTGTTAAATCCTCCTCAGCATGCCAAATGCGCCCTGTTATGGTGTGAGGCCAAGAAAAATTCTAAGGCATTGAAGTTAAATCCTCCTCGTACCCCAAAATGCACCCAAGGAGAAGCTGGCAAATGGAAAAAAAAAATCTAAGTCTGGAGTTATTCCTGCTTGACCCCCTAAATGCGCCCTCATCTAGTCAAGGTGAAGAAAAATGACTAATGCGTTGGGTTATTCCTGCTAGACAAGCAAAATGCACCCAAGGAGAAAGAGAGGGGGTGAGAAAATTTTCAAAGGCAAAGTGTTTATTCCTCCTCCACCCCCAAAATGCGCCCATCTCAAGGAGGTAGCTTCAAAATCTTCTAAGTATTGGTAAATGGCAGGAGGCCCATCAAAATGCGCCCAAGCTTGTGAAGGGGCATGGAAAAGTTTCTAAGTATGCAAAAATGGAAGCTCCACTAGTAAAATGCGCCCAACTTGCATGATGGCACCAAAAAATTTCTAAGTGTCGAAAATTTGAAGCCGCTAGCCTCATATGCGCCTTGGCTACTTCAGTTTGATGGAAAATTTTACTAAGTGCTTGAAATTGGAAGTAGACATGGTGAAATGCGCCTAAACTTGGGTGAGGGAGTTAGAAAAGTTTCCAAGGCATTTAAACTTGAAGCTTCACCTCCTAAATGCACCCAACCTTGAAGAGAAGAATGTTGAAAATTTCTAAGGCAAATAAACTCAAAGCTTGAAGGGTAATATGCGCCTAAGAGTTGAAAAGGAAGTTTGATATTTTCTAAGTGTTCAAAGCTTGAAGTAGTTACCCCTATATGCGCCTCGACTTGTGGAAGGAGTTGGAAAATGTTCGAAGTATTGGAAATTGAAAGTGGAAGCCCTCATATGCGCCCATGCTGATGATATTATTTGAAATTTTTCTAAGTGTTGAAATTTATTCCACCTCTAGAGAAATACGCCTAAGCTTGATAGGGGATGATGAAATTTGTTAAGGCATGGATAAAATTGGCAAGGATGAGTCAGAATACTCTAGCTTCATGAGATTGAAGAAAATTTTCAAGGCCAAGCAAGAAAATACGCCCAGAGATGAAGAACGAGAATAAATTTGATGGAAAAATATTTTTCTAAGGCCTAAAAATTCAAAAATTAAATGTACCCCTTCGTTTGTAGACCCATGGATTTGATGCTTTCTGAAGGGAATTTTCTTCTGGGTACTGGACATATTCAACGAGGAATTGATTTTAAACTCTTCCACACCTCGCCTGAGACTTTAAGATGAAGATTTTTGATGGGCACCTGATTGATGAATTTCCTAAGGGAAATAAAAAAATTCTAAGGCAGAGGAATAAAATATGAAAATGCCTAAGTCTGTTACCACCAAAAGAATAAATTATGTTGAAAAATGTTGATGAGGCGAAACACGCTCACAAGCAAAAAATGAAATTTGTCTTGGGCACGAAGAATTTGCAAATAAACTCAAACTCAAGCTTCCAAATGCACCCTCAGGGTGGAGAAATTTCTAAGGCACAAACCCCAGACATAGGTCCCTAAATGCACAGGTGTTGAAAGGCTATGAAAAAGGCAAAGTTTGCTAGAGAAAAGGATCCAAAGATCCTCAGACCTTGGAGATCAAAGCATGAAAATCAGGTAAGTGAGGTGAATTTATATAATGAAGTGTTTTGATGCTCTTCTCCTTGATGAACGTCGGGGCCATAGCACGATGACTTCAAGTGATGAAGCAAATAGTCCAAGACGATAAAATCATGAAGGGAGATGTTAGAAGAAATGGCTAAGTGTTGGAATTTCTCCTGAAAGACCCAATACGCACCCAACGTAGTCAGGCGAATGGCAAGCGTGAATGATTGAATCCAAGACGAGAATCTTTCAAGTTCAGAATGAAGGAAAAGATCAAGGCTCGGGCGTTGAAGAGTTGAAGCAGTGGTGACCAAACTCAGGCCGTTTGCAGTCGGAGAAAGAACAATGTGAATGTGTTTCCAAACAGGAGCCTTCTAGAAGATGATGAACATTAATTGCTCATTTATTACTCCACTCTCCTTATTCTGGCTGTTTTTAGGGTTAGGGATGATGTGGCTTAATTTAAGCCCTCCATTTGATTGTAATCTGAGTCATCCATTGGACTGGGCCAGCTATAAAAAGGGCAACCCCCCTCATTTGTACCTCATTAGAAGATTAGATAGTAGAGATTAGAGTAGAGATAGGTAGAGAGACAACTTAGAAGTAGCATAGCATAGATTGATATTGTAGTTTGAAGAAGGAAAGTTTTTTTTCTTTGAAAACTTTGTAAGAAATTGTTGTGAACACTCTCCCAATAAAAAGAGTTTTCATTGATGATGATCTCGTCTTTAGTTGTGAGTAGCTAGCAAGGTTTCTTCATCCTTCGGATTCAAGTAGTAGCTTAAAGTAAAGTGAATTTCATTTCATGCAAGTAGTTAGTAATTGGGGAATGTGGTCTTCAATTTGATCAAACTTCGTCTATCCATACCACTAGTGGGCTCGCTGATGGTGAGTTCGCCTTGCATGGTCAACTAGAAACTTGTGGACTTAACTTCGATTACAATCTTCATGTTGGTATGCGTCGTTGTGACGGTGTCTTCATTGTTGAATTGTAATCTGAATATCTTTAGTTACTCCCCTTGAAGATTGCACTAGTTCTGCAGAGGCTGTCCGAAGTGAGGCAAAGTGGAATCTAGTTGAGGCTTGTGAAAATTGATCTCCACGTCCCACGCGTAGATTAGTCCATAGCCTCTTCTATCCCTACACTCATTTAAATTCAGTACTTTCTGGTCAGTTTAGGAGACAAGAGCTTTATAGACAAACCTTTCTAGCATTCAAATTCCTTTCTCCACTGTTGAACAATTTCGTAAGTCCTCTTGAAATACCAACAAAATCACATCGAGCCAACTGAGACTATCCACTGCATCAAGGAACCTTGGAGTTGAATGCATGATCTTTCTAGCAATCTTAGCATGCAGGAGATTTTGTTCAAGAGAGGATAGAGTCGTCGTTGATAACTTTATTCTGTGTTGGTGCGGTCACGAAAAACACATCAACAGGTCCCACTTGCTCAATGGCTGCAATGAGAATGTTAACAATAAATTGTCCATCTTTTACTTGCCCCTCACAATCCACGGCTTTCAAAAACATTGCCCCTTTAGGGGACACTGCTATGACATTGATCAAACGCCGATTCCTTGAGTCCTTCCAACCATCCAAAACAATGGACACACCTGTCTCAGCTCATGAATCTCTTATAGGCTTCAATGCATCTTCAACCAACTCAACCTCCTTCTCCAATAAAGTGCCACGCACCTTCTCATAACCCGGGCCTTTGTACCCTTTTGGAGCTTCATTAACCGTTCTCAACATCTCTTTCCAATATGGAGAATGAACAACATTAAAAGCTAATCCATTGCAATATATGCATCTTGCTACACATTGGTCGGCAAGGGCTCTACTCTCATTTTGAAATGCAACTTCCAAAGGCCCCTTTGTTCTCTTGTTTGCAATAGGTTGTGCACTTTCAGCTTGAGGATCCAAAGTGGCCATAAATGGGTGGTCTTGTACCACAATATTGGGATTAGATAGAGGTTGCATTCACTTTGATTTTTATTTTAACAAAGGGTGATTTCCTTTTTGGGCTTCCCATAGATCTGCTACATCTTGCTCCATAATGTATTTTGCAACTGTATCAGGTGGAATAGGTTCACCTTCTTTTCCAAGGCAAGCCATGATGCCTTTGCCGCTTATGCCACACAAATGTGCTTTCACCCTATGGTATGAACTAGAATATGTAACTTCACACCCACTACATTTCCAAACATAACCGCCACCACCTGGAATTTGTCTTATCATTTCAACATACTTCCATAGACGAGAACTTGGATTTGTTTTGAACTGTGAGTTTGGTTTAGCTACGGAGCCGGAGATAGAACCCATTGACATTGTGATTCCTATGGCAATTTGTTTTGCAAACAACACATTCAAAATTTGAATGAAAACAAAATATAAATATTTTATAAAACCTAGCTCTTTTACATTCATAGAAGAATGGAAAGAAAAAACATCGATAAATCATAAAATGAAAAAAAACAAAGTTTCTAGTTTGTAAAAAAAAAAAAACGATGAAAAAACTCAAAAAAAATGAGAAAAACTTATCTCTTTGCAAAAAAATCCTTCAACAATCTTTGTGGCAGCCAATGAACACTTGCAAATCTGTAGCAATGGCAATGCAATTGTTTCTAGAAGCTTCAATGATCAATCTTCAACTCCATTTGTCAATCCAACAAGCAAAAATGAGAACTCAGCCTCTTAGAATGAAAATGCTTGTTTGCAAAACAAATGAATGAAAATGAGGTATTTTGGGTGTTGAAAGTGTTTTAGAGGTCACTTTTAGGGTTTCCTTGGGCGTGGCTCAAAGTCAAACTGCAGAAACTGATAAAAAAATGCAAAAAAAAGACTTTTTGGGTGTCCAAACACACTGGTTCACCTTGAGTTCGCCCAGGTTCGAACTAGGTTCTCCTCGGGTTCGCCTGGGTTCTTCATGGGCGAACCAAGCTCAAAAAATTTGAACCCTGGTCGGACCCATAGAGGGTCCTGTTGTGAACTATTTCACACATCGCCCTATTGCACATGGGGACCCTCATCGGTTTGTTCTTAGGGGTTAGTTTTGGGTTGCATTTTCGCAAGCTCTTTTCTTTATGGGTTTCGAGTCGGAGTCCAGAGTCATCACTTGAGCCAAGTTGAGATTTCAAGCCTTAAATTGCACGCAAATGTCGTGGAAATGTTCAGAGGACCCTGCATACGAGGATCGCCTGTGCTTTCGTCCAAATCTGAAACTTCCTATTTTTTAGGGATTTTACTTTTTTGCTTTTTGCTTTTTTCGTTTTCGGCACTTTTAGGCCATTTCAGAATTTACTATTTTTAGAAAGTTGCTTTTTCACTTTTTCTATTTTTAGAAACTTTCTATTTTTGGCAAGTGCCAAGGTCCCCATCAATCAAAGAGTCAAAATTTCTATCTTTAGGCTGAAAAGCATGCAAAAATCACCCAAAAATGTCAAAAAGCATGCAAAAATACACAAAAGCAATCAAAAAATCAGATAAAAGCGCCCAAAAATCTGATCAAAGGCATGTAAAAGCAGGTGAAAAGCATGAAATTCTGAAGAAACTCGCCCAGCAATGGAAAGAAAAATGGCACAAGGTTCAGGAAACTCACCCAGTAGCTGATGGAAAGATGGCAAGGATCATAGAAAGTTCGACCTGCAGATGGCATGAAGTTCTTGAAGTCCGCCCATGCCATAAGATGAATGGAAAACATGTTGGAAAGTCTGCCTTTGAGAGGAATGGCATAAATGTTTCAAAGTCCGCCCATGCCAAAGGTTGAATGCAAAGCCTTCTCGAAAGTTCGCCCATCACTAGCACTTGGAAAGAATCTTTCAAAGTCCGCCCTTGGTAGATGGAAGGAAGGAAAGAAAGTCCGCCCACCCCTCTTGAGCACTAGGAAAACCCTCTTGAAAGTCCGCCACAGCTTGGTAGAAGAGAGAAATTGGATTTTTGACTAAGCGTTGGCAAATGGAAAGGTGGAAAGAAAGTCCGCCCTTGGAGGAAATGATAAATTTTTTTTCACTAAGTATGGGATGAAAGATGGCAAAACTTTGAGGAAGTCCGCCATACCTACAAGATTAATAGACAAACACATGGAAATAATTCCTCCAAGTCCACCCTGCCTAGAAGGTTGATGGACAAACACATGGAAAGTTCACCTTGCCTAGGAAAATGGAAGAAGACCCTTCAAGTCCGCCATGGGATGATAAGTGAAGCGGAAATAAAATGGCAAAGTCTGAATTTTCTAGAAGAAAATGACAGTTTGCCTAGCAAAATTTGTCTGAGGCATAGTACATCCAAAGGAAAATTGGAAATGGCCAAGACATGAGAAAGTCCGCCCAAGGGAGAGATGATGAAATTTTTGGCTAAGTATAAGCTGAAAGGGGAATAAACACATGAAAGTCCGCCTAAGCTTGAAAAGGTTGGATTTTTTACTAAGTGTAAGAAGGGAGAATGGAAAGAACTCTTCTAAGTTCGCCCTACCTAGAAAATTGATATGGAAGAAGACACTTCAAGTCCGACTTATAGAGGATATGGTGAAGGAAAATGAAAGTTTGCCTAGCGAATTTTGTCTAGGGCATGGATCATCTAGAGGGAAATGATGAAATGGTCAAGACATCAGAAAGTCTGCCATGGTGAGGAGAAAAGGAAAAAACCCATTGAAAATTGCCAAATTAAAATAAAGCATGGGTAAATCTAAAAAAATAAATGAATTAAAGGTTGAGAAAATCGAAAAAAAATCAAATGAAAAACCTTTAATTATCTCAAAAAGTCGAACTCTATGGATAAAATTTAGATGAAGATAAAGATGAAGAACCAGAAATTTAGAAACTTTCCTCAACAAACTGATGGACTTAAGAGAATTGCTAAATAGATCGAAATTTTCAACCTTATAAAGCATTCTCAAATCATTATAACCTCACAATTTCGAAGTGGTGTAGATCTCTCTCCATTTCAAGAGATAGTAATTTGAGATAGTAATTTTTTTTCAAGAGTTAGAATTTTTCAAGCGTCAGACAAAGATTTTCAAAAGATAGAATTTTTTTTCAGAGTTGAACAATTGAGGAGAGAGAAACGAAGAAAAACATGGAATTCTTGGCTAAAGGTCGAAATTTTCAAAAGATTGCTTGCTTTTTCGGCAATAAAGACCAGATTTTTGAATTTTTTTTTAGAGTTGAATAATTGAGGAGAGAGAAACGAAGAAAGCCACAGAGTATAATCTCGAAGTTTGATGAATTATTTTTACCTCTGTCTTCATTTTATCTTCAAAAAGTTCGCCAAGTGTTATTACTCAGCTTGTTTTTTTTCATCGAATTTAACTTTCAACAAGCTGAAAGTTAGAATTTTCACAAGAAAATTTTAAAGAAATAATTTAATGTTTATTGTATTCTCTTTCTCACAGGTTGATGACCACTCCCGAAGGATTGTCAAAGAAAGCACCAAAGAAGTTCGCTAGCAAGGGAGCCCAACAGGAGACAAAAATCACGTCCAAGTGGAAGAATGTTGTGGATACGGACCTCAGACATGTGGACTTTGAAGAATTCAAGAAAAGGATGGATGGATTAAGTGGACTTATGCCCACAACGATTGCCCACCGGATGATGCGCAATGGAATTGTTCAAGCTGTCGGATTTCCTCTAGCAACCCAGTGTGTCGACTTGATGGTCGAATGTGCAATACATTACAATCCGCAAGAAAGACAGATTATAGCTCCTGATGGAAAAATTTTGGCGCCCCTTGGGGAACTAGCTATCCAAGAGGCATTTGGCATACCTGACCATTTTCGAGCTTCATATAAAACAAAAGGGGAAGCCAAAAGAATCTTTGATGATCGGGCAGATCAATGTGCTACTCATGTCAATAAAACATGGTTGGAAAAGCCAAGAGCTTTCGCTAAGAAAATGCCTAAGAGTTTGCGCAGGACAGATTTTAAAGAAGACTATGGTGATATTGTTTTGCTTTTGAATAGAATAATGGGCAATCCTCAAGGCGCCTCTTTTTGAAACATGCATGTACTTCTATATCGAGGAAATCACCTCCAGAGTTAGAATGTTTAACTGGTCAAAAATGATCAATGATAACATCCATGAGCAATTTATCAACTTTGAAAGAAGTAAATCATTCCATATGAGTTCTTATGTCATTTATCTATTGGCCAGAGCTTATAAATATCCTGAATTGATATGCAAAGGTGTTGTTGGAAATGGAGAAAATCAATTCAAAGCTATCTGCCAAGTCCCATTTCAGGAGAGCGCATGATGCATTCTTGATGTTCATCACAAGGATGCTACAAGGGGGAACTCATCAGAGGCTGACGCATGAAGCAAAGAGCCTTATCGGTAAATATGGATCCTGGTACATCCAGTTTCCTAAATTCACTTATGTCCGGATCCAGGGGTTCACTGGGAATCCGTACAAGCTTCCTATCTACCCCGCCCACAGGATGATTCTACTGGAGGTACTTAGGCAATTGGAGAATTTCCAAAATATCCAAAGGCTGAAGCAGAAAGCAGCCGTCACTTTCCCATTCTTTATCGGGAACATGGAAGAGTATTGTTCGTCTGCACAGGCAGCTGAAGGTGCTAGACTAGAAATGCAGTGGTATCCGTTCACATCCTACAGATCTCGAGCCAATTTTGATTCTCACCACCACATCAGAATTGTGAATGGAAGAAAATATAAACACCAAGTGGACTTAGAAGATTACTGGGCCAATGCCGCAGATGAATTTGATGTCAGTAAAAGATTGTGGTCCAAACTGCTTGTCAGCTTGATCAGAACGATAGAACTCTTCCGCGTGCAAGACCAACTTGAAGATGATGGAGAATTTACATAGCCAGGTTTTGATGGAAATCAACCTCTTCCTCCCATACACTGGACAAAACCGGAAATCTCTGACTTGGACACCTTCATGAGGCCTGTCACCAAGTATTCACAATGGTGGGCAGACCAGCAGATCAAAGACCTGCGGAAAAGAGGAGTGCCTTTGACATACACTCTGATGGGCGAATCAGAATCATACTCTTCTAATGCTGGAGCAAGTCAAGGAGATGAGCCAATTGAAAGCTCAAATCCTAAGACAAGGAAAGAAGCGAAGGGAAAAGAAATTGCAAATGAGGGACCTTCTAAGAAGCAGCAGAGACTGGAGCCTCCTCGTTCTTCCATCTCCGCAAATGTGAATGAAATCTTAGACATTGATGAATCTCTTGGAGATATACAGATTCCCTCTCCTATCCCTGTTCAGCGAGAGGACGATGAGCCTTCGTCACCCACAAACACCGAGGTTTTGGACCAAACAATGATGTTAGCATTTTGGACGATAAGTTTGAGGAAGGGATGATTTCCGCCTTGAGAGGTATCCAAGAAATCCCGGTTGTGCAGGACATTCAGGAAGAAGAAGAAGATATCGCACAGCCAACTATTCCTGATTGGCTGAAAGAGAGATTGAAGATAAAGGAGCCTAAAAGGGTTCAAGAAGAAGAAGATGACATGGCCAATTTCCTAACCAGATTGGAAGTAGTCAGTGCAAAGAAGCCTGCCAAAACCTTCTCCACCATTCAGAAAAATGAAGCTGGGCATCGTCCAGTCCAAGTTGCTGTACCGACAGTTGACAAGTCTAGGGAAGAGATTACTCCCCAGGAGTACGCCATCACTACTGTCGATTTAGGCCCTACCACAAAAGGGCAGGAGATGGAGGAGTTGGATAATTCTATTGCCACTATCAAAGCCAGGCTGGAGAAGGAGATAGTAAAGAAAAAAGAGTATAAACAAGAGGTTGAACGACTCAAGGAGTATATCCAACACCTAACTAAGCCTCTCGATCAGAACGCCTCAACAGCTCCTCCACTAATGAATACTTCTCAGGAGATTTTTGAAGAGGAAAAGAATATAGCCAAGGAGACTAAAGAATGGCTAAGTGCCAATAGGCAAGAGGTGGCCATATTTGCAGAAAGACTGGCAGTGGCGTATGGAAAAACTTCTTCCGTGATCTCGAGGATTGCAACATTCGCAAAAGCATGGGATAATGCTCATGACATTCGAGACAGAATCATTCCATGTCTCAAAGTGCTTAAAGGAGTGTCAAAGCAAGAGCTGGTCGACAGAAAAGTAATCACACCAGGTGCAGCTTATGATTTCAGCAGTTGGTACATGACATTGATCATACGAAGTGAGATCATAGAAAAGATAAAGGCAGATACCATCCGATTTGAGGAAAAGACAAAAGAAATTCGGGAGAAGATTCTAGCTATGGCTGCAGATGCGCTTGAAAAGGACACTGTATGAGCAAACAACTTGCAGTTTGAAAACCTGAAGAGTAAAATGCAGGATATCTTCTTCGCCGCTGGGCTTGTCTGCAAACAAAATTTGACTAAGACAGCTGACTTCCTGTTCATCTTTCGCAATTTCCAGCAACAAGAATCAGAATGGGAAGACACTTTTGCTGAATGCTTGGGTGATCTCGATCTGTTGGAATTCAGGGTCAATGCACTGCCACCTATCACAATCGAGGAGGTTGACATGATTGTTTCTAAATTCATCCAGTATACTGCGACCAAAGAGGATAGGAATGCACCTCCTCAAGAATAGCTCTTCACTCCAATTCATTGCCTGTTATCTCATTGATTACTGATTGTGTTTTTGGAAACCCTAATTAGGGTTATTTATTTTTAATCTCTGCCATTGATTCTGGATTAATTTGAGCTGTTCATTGTACTCCGGGAACACTATATAAACCCACTCTTTTTCTTTCATTTGATATAGAACATAAGATAGACAGAATATAACAGAGATAGAATAGAAAGAGGAAGACGTAGAAAGAAATAGAGCTTAGATACTAAGAGAGAAAGAGTTTATGAAATTGTTGCAAAAGACTATTTTGATAATGAAGTTCATGATGCATGAGATGCTTTGAATTCTTTTATTGTTGAATGGTTGCATGATTACATACTTCTCTTCCTCATTGAATAAGAATTTCTTTTGAATGTATGTTAGTGGAATGATAGATTGATAGCAAAGATTGGTGAAACTTAGCTCATACTTTCTTTGAGTGGATGCTTTTCATTCAATGTGTAAAGTTAGACTGAGCTTTATTGTGGATGCTTCAACGTTTACTTCAAATAATGTTGTTCCATTGATGGTATTGTTCGTGGTAAAGAAACTTTAAGCACAAATCCCAGAAGATTGCACTTGCTTTGTGTAGTTGTCGTCTAGCGTGGCGAAACAAAGTATTGTTTATTTAGTTTCATGCAATCCTCGCCGTCCCTTGATTTCATAGGAATAGCATAGGACTCCTAAACCCTTACTCTTTTTTTCATTTTTTTTTTAAAAGTCTAAAAATTCCAAAATGATATTGTATTCGCGTCTTTCCTTTTTCGAAGTAACCTACCAGAAGTAAATCCCTATTGTGCCCCCGGCAAATCACATCAACCACAGAGCTTATCCACACTTAATTGAAACATTGGAATTGTCGTATGATCTTTCTTGCAGTCTTAGCATACGAGGTAGTTTTTCAAGAGGGGATATAGCATCTTTGACACTTTATTCTAGAATGTTTGTTGTGTCATAAAACACGCATCAATAGGACCGAACCAGGACCCGAACCCAGGTCGAACCCGAACCAAAACCAGGCCTCCCAAGGGAAAACCCGATAACATAGTAATTAACCTAAGTTATTGGTCTTGGTACTGGTTCAAATCCGGGTTCAGGTTCGCCAATGCGATTCACAGGTTTAGTCCAAAAAAACTTAGGAATTGAGTTTGTTTTGGGTTCGTCCATATAAAAATATATAAAAATTATATATATAAAGCCTTTTTTTTAGGCAAGTTGCTACCATGAGCGTAGCTCCTGTTATATTAATTTCAAACAGAAAGAGTTACATTTCATTGGTTGATACATTCAAGTGATTATACTTTGGCTTGTACACAAAGTGTTATCAATCCATTGGCCAGCTGTATCATTCTCTCTACTTCTACTTTAGAAAGAAGGTCGTTGTTGTTTAGTGAAGTTGATGAATGGCTTCAGGTTCTTCTTGTAGAAACACTCCCAATACAGATCAACTTCCTCTGCTAACTTCTTATCCTTTTGTTACTTCTTGCAATCAATTGTGTCACATATGATTCCAATCTTTCAGTGATTGTTACACGCAAATTGTTGGCCATAAGCTTGTCGATCATTTTCCTGTGAATGGTAAGGACGATCATTAAAGAAAAAAGTCGATCAAAACTCCATCATGGTTGTGCCCAACATTGAGCTTTTGAGTTTTGATCACCGTCTTGATTGCTTCCTGAAGTAATCGGTCTTCCATCTTGAAAACTCTCTAAAGCAGTGTGGATAATTCTTCTTGTGTGCATGGGCAGACACAGCTAAGGATTATTCGGTGAGCCATTTTGGTGTCAACTTCTTCCTTTACCTTTAAGTAATTGTTGATTGATTCTTCCAATTGCTTCCACCATGTGTCTTTCCCGTGAACCCTTTAATTGTTTTGGACCATATCCCATAGTTCCCAAGGCAATCCGTATGCAGCTTTATATGTTGTTTGCAGGGAAACCTGAGGACACGTCCTCTACCTGAAATGACCCATCCCTATCCCAAGGACTTCTCAAGGACTTAGGGACTACTACGAAATGTCCCCTTGTCATCCCCAATTTTGCCAAAAAAATAGGAAACACACTGGAGACAAGGGATGTTGAGGCAACACAGAGGGGATGGTCGGGTGTAATGTCCCCATTTTTTAGCACTGCACTTTTCAGTGATTGATGGCTTATCCCCGGGGTGTTGTCGGCTAGTCAGAGGCAGAATTAGGGTTTCCGACTGTTTGGTGGGTTCTCTTGAAGATTCAGGGATTTCATTGTTGGAGTTTGGCTGTTTGGATTCTGGATTCCTTCTGGGTTTTCAGAGAGCTTCGCAAAGGTATGACATGCAACTGCGTTGAGCAACCTTTCTGGACTTACTATTTTTAGTAAGTAATGACGGCTACATCTCAGAGTTTTGGATTTTGGATTGCGGATTCTTTCTGGGTTTTCAGAAAGCTTTGCAATGGTATCGCATGCACTTTGATCCAAGCAACTTTCCAAATTTACTATTTTTTAGTAAATTCTATTTTTGGCAGTGGTCCTGTTGGCTTCAGTTCAGTTGGCCTCCTTTTGCAGTCAGTTCAATTGGTATGGTTTTTTTGGCCTCTTGATGCTTTTTCTGGAGAGATAAGTATTTTAATTAAAATAATGATATATTTTAATATTATAACCCCTTGGCCTAGCTTCATGACTTTAAGTTGTTCTGAAAAAGGGGACCTCATGGGTGGACGCATCATCAGGAAATATTTTTATATTTCTAAAGTCATTAATTGCTTAAGAGATATTGGACGCCTACCTTTGGAGAAGTTTATGTTTTATTTTAAAGTGATTTTTATCACTAAAGAAAAGGTACGCCATATTGAAGGAAGACTTGGTCAAGTCAAAACCCTAAAAGCATCTTGTGGAGTGGGTGCACCTTCTAGAAGCATCTGGAAGTGTCTCCTCAAAATTATAAAAGGGAGCCTTGGGTCTTCATTTTGATCATCTTATGTCTTGAATATTGTTATGCTGCCGAAATGGTGCTGGAATTGCTTCGAGGAATGAATGCCTCCCAGCCTTGGCTCGACTTCGTGCTTGAGAGATAGCATCTAGTGGAGAAGTTTGATTGTTGGTGTGAGATTTTGTAGTGAGGTTTGCATTGTAGTCGAGTTTTTCCTTTGTAGTTTCAGTTTATTGCATTTCATGTCATTTTCTGGAGTTGCTGATATCATGGCAGATTGTAGTTTTCACTCATTTCTTTGAAAAAAAAATATATTCGTTATGGTTGTTGCTTATTTCTTCTTGTCTAGGGTGGGCGCCCCTTTGTACCAATTTGCAGATTTTATATTGAAGAACTTGAATTTATTAAAGGAAATTGCCCCTCTCTTGCAGCCGTACCATTCTGTCCCTTCTTGAAATTCGTGCACAAAAATCAAGGGTTCTTTGGGAGGGCTTTGGGGTTCCTTCTTGGTCGCCATCATCTCAACAATATTTTGCATTTCGTCTCATGTATTTTGAGCGAGTCTAGTGTAAGTTGTGAGCATTTTAGTGGGGTTTCATATTGCTAGTTAAGTATTTTCAGTCCATGATCAGTTATATCAGTTTGCATAATATCAATCATTTGAGTTGGGTAGTGGTGAGGAGTCACTGTGAGCATCTAGGAGACATTATACTTCATTATAGCAGTGATAGACTTTCTTATTCTATGTGGTTGACAGGCATTCTCTAATTATTGTAAGTTGAACAGTAGTACTGTCAGCATTCTAACTTCTGCTCTTTCATTTACTGTATTTCCCACTGGATAAGTGGAAGAGGCTGGCTTGCCGCCTACTTTACATTTTGAAGTTGCATTTGTATTTTTTTATATCTCCACCATATGGTCGCGTCATTTCCATTCTGGATTGGGTAGCACATACTTGGTGTTGAGTTACTTCAGCATAATAGTTGGTAGGGATCCTCTGACCACATGCTCGTCGTTCTCCAACGCATTCTTGGTTAGAGTTCTTTGCATCAGTATTGCATTAAGACCCTCTGACCATATGCTCGTCGTCATCCAGCGCCTTCTTGGTTAGAGTTCCTTTATCAGCATTGCATTGAGACCCTCTGACCATATGTTCACACCTTGCCCAACTCGGAATCATGGTGTACATTCTTGGTTAGAGTTGAATTCCGCATCGTTTGGTTTAAGTGCTAACCCTAACGATTGTGTATTGCTCTGCTAGTTGTAATTGAAAAATTGAAAAAATTGGTTCGGTATATTTCAAGGGATGCTGAGTCAACACAGAGGGGATGGTCGGGAGACATCTGGGACGTCCCTCGACCATTCCGGGGACAGCGGACCGTCTCCTATGTGTTGCCTCTTTTAAATAAAAAACACACACATTTGAGTTAAAAATAAAAGCATTGTTATCTTTGTCTTGTGGGCCCCCACCTCCCAGCTTGCCCTTATGAAGAATAGACTCACCATTTTGAGTCATTTTTACATTTGTATGAGAAGGAAAGAAAGGAACAGCTGTAGGGTTTGAAGGTAGCCATTGTAAGAGGAGGAACAGCAAGGTATAGAAGGAGAAGAGGCTGAATCTAGAGCAAGTGGGGCTGCAAATCCATCAAAGAGGTAAGTCTTTTCCTTCCTTTTATTGTTCAACATTTTTTCAAAGTTTCAACTTCAAGCATCAAATGTCTGATTTTTTTTAATTTTTTGCAATTTTCAATTTAAACTTGCATTCAAAATCAAAAAAACATAAGCAGCAGTGAGACAGAGTGGAAGTGAGAATGAAGAGCAACTACTTGATAGAAATACAAGAGAAAGTGGTGAGGGTGGTAGTGGACAGCAAACAAACCCATTTAAATGTCCTTCAAAAATCATGAAAAGATATGCAAAGGGCCCTTTGAACAAAAAAAAGACTTTCCTCGAATATGTTACACCTATGGACCAAAGGCAAAAAATTGAGGGGGGAGTAGGGTGTAGAATTGTCATGTTTGCCATTCAGATTTTAGGGGCAGCTACAAGAGGGTAAGGGCTCATTTTTGGGTGTTTTGAGCTGTGGAGTTAAAATGTGTCTGGAGTTAAAAGAACATAAGAAGATAGAGTGTCATAGATTGCAAATGGACGTGGACATGGGAGCTCAAGGTGGGACACTTCTTTTGCAAGTGCGTAATCATTTATGCCTATGCCATCCATGGTTGGTAGTAGTGAAGTTGCCACAAGAGGAAAGAGGAAAATGAGTGGTAGTGAGAAGGGAGATTCAATTGAATCTATATTTAATGTGCAAGCACGAGAAGCCAGGGAGTCTTCCATTGCCAAATTCCTTTTTTATCATGCCATCCCATTTCATGTGGCTCATTCCTCTTATTTCAAACAAATGATTAGAGATGTAGCCAATATTGGTCCCTCATTCATACCCCCTGGAGATCATAAGCTATGCACTACCATCCTACACAAAGAGTATTCCATAGTTAATGTGCTAATGGAGGATGAGGCAGACTTGGATGAGGACAAGTTGTTCTATAGTGATGGATGGGTGGACTAATGTTAGACGTTGGCCATTGAACAATATCATAGTCACATACCCTGTTGATTCTTATTTTCTCAGAGCCATAGATTGTTCGGGGAAACGTAAGGATGCAAACTTCCAATTTATCATTTTGAGAGATGCCATATAGAGGAGGTTGGGGTTACTAATGTTGTACAAGTGATCACCGATTCAGCATGTGTATGCAAATCGACTAGATTGATGGTGGAGGGTGCTTACTGTGACATACACCCCTGATTTTTTTTTTGAAAACTTTTGTTTGTTGGTTGCTTGTTCAATGAAGTGCTTGTTTTTGTTTCAAATGTGTTTCAGATGTATATAGCATAAGAAATTATTACAATGAACAAGTAAACACTAGAGAACAATGCCTTTTCAATAGAGATTGCAATAAACATCATAAGCATTCACTTTCAATTCATAATCAGAATATTACATTGAGATATCAGACCTGATATAGGAAGTTGCAGACTTGATAATGACTTGTAACAGCAATAGTGAAGCTCTAATATTGGGCATCGATCAACTTCAATCTTTTGGCAAACAAACTCCTCTCTCTCCAACGTCCAAACCACTAAAATCAGGCCCCAACAATAAACAATAGAAAGCATCACCTTTGCTGGTCATAACCTCGAGTTTTTGCAACAACTGGAGCGTCCCCCTTGAGAAGTTTGATCCTCCCTAGAAAATTCAATATTCATTCAAAAATTACAAACTTACACTCTTTAGAATCGGCTGGAGATGAGTCTTTTAATGCACCAATACCCATTTGGATATCTCAATCCATCTTAGAGCTATGAGCAGAAACATGGGTTCAGGTCCAGAAAAGCAATGCCCAGAAAATGATATAGAACACACCAAAATCTTCATAAATAACACCAAATTGAAGAACTAAGCAAACCACACCAAAACTCCTCAAAAATACTAATAAATCTTCATTTTCAATCACCCAAAATCGAACTCTGTGTAGCTCTATATGATCTCTGTTGTAGAATCACTCACAATCTGATTAGGGTGGATATTTCACCAACGAAACCAGCCCAAACGAAGAGAGTTTTCGTCCTCAATTCGCAGCCCAAGCAATTTGGAAGAAATCCAGCAACATTTCGTTATTTTGCCAAAGTAGAGATGTGCAAATGAGAGCCCAAAAAGAGTTATACATAAATTAGGGCGATGGACTTGAAACTTCACTTAATTCTCTCCTAAAACCAATGCCCATCCTTGAGCTTGAAATATTAAAACATTTTAAATTAACTCTCCTTCCTCTCTACGCATCCCACTTCATGGAGGAATAAAATATTAATAAAGCTCTTTTTAAAACAACTTAAGTTGCACGCCTAGGCCCAAGGTAATTTTTACATGACCACTCACCCCCTAAACTTAAGTTTATAAAATAACTTTGTAAAACAACTTAAGTGACTGAATTAAACAATTATTAAATACTACAACCTTAGGCTCTCCAAACCAACTGAGAAATAATATTGTTGCGTACATACTGGCCTAGGACCAACTCCCTCAAAATGACTTACTATAAATAGCACTGCTAAAAATAGTAAGTGTACAACAAGCACCAAACTGAGAAAACTTGAAGAACACTAAAGAGTACTATGACCAACTGAAGATTGCAAACAGCATAAACCGGCCACTGTTATAAATAGAAACCCCTTTGAAACCCAACACTGAACTCCAATGTTGGTCACTGAGTCCCCTAACCACATCAACTAGCCTACGAGAACTCTGGAATAGGCTAATTGAACACTACACTGCTCAGGAGCCAGAAGGGGACATTACAATCCGCCCTTCACAAGATTGCTTGCCCTCAAACAATTGCAAACTCAGGATGCTGCAATATCTACTCACTCTACCAAGTAGCATCCGCCACTAGCAAATTCTTCCACTAACCAAATACTCCTTGACCACCTTGACCACCCTTCTTCGCAATGTAAGCTCTTTGACCTCCAATATAGCCTCAAGGATCGGAATCAACTTGCCTTCCTCATCCAAAGGAGGCAACTCTATAGAAAGAACCATTTTTCGACCAAGTGCCTTCTTAAGGCAAGAGACATGAAAGACATTGTGCACCTTGTTGTTCTCAGTCAGCTCCAGCTCATAGGCCACCTCTCCAATCCTCCTGATAACTCTGAAAGGACCATAAAACCAAGGTTTTAAGCTTTTCCAACCCACTCTTCTTGAGAGTGGACTGTTTGTAGAGCTGCAACCGCAAATAAACCATGTTTCCAACCTCAAAAACACGCTCAACGAGATGTTGATCAGCATATAGATTTTGTTGATTCTAAGCATGTTGTATATTCTCTCTCAGAGAACTCATGATGTCCTGACTCTCCTGAAGAAGATCTTTGGCTTTGGGCACTCTGAATCTCCAAAAAGTAAATCAACAAAGCTAGGAGCTTCGTAACCATATAATGCCATAAATGGAGCCATTCGAATAGACGTATGGAAGCTAGAATTATAGCAATACTCTCCTAGGTGCAACCATTTAACCCACGCCTTCTATTGCCCTAAAACATAGTTGCATAGGTAACCTTCCACCCACTTGTTCACCACCTCAGTTTTCCCATCAATCTGAGGGTGGTAACTAGTGCTAGGGGTCAGCTCCATAACACATAATCTGAATAACTCCTCCCAAAACAAACTCATAAACTTTCTATCTGTTGGCATTTCAATTCGCACCTCTGCAATGCGAATTAGAAATGGACAGCTATGCACAGATAAACTGCTCTACCAATTAGGAGGGGAAGCTCCCTCTTTGTTGATGGTGTTCAAGAAAGTAAATTAAAACTAATTTGCCTATCTTTTTGTTCGACTGAGAGCACAAGGCTATAAAACTCAAGCGCCATAACTGAGATTTTTTGTTTAAGGAATTTCAACTACGACTAGCATACTCTAATGACATTTCTAATTTCTCAAGTAAACGTACAGCAAGAAAAGTGTTATTCTTTGACAAAACACTTAAATAAACTCTTCTTCCAACAAACATCTACTTACTTTCAACACAAGCTGAAATGGAGATCATATAAGCATAACACAATAAACGGAAATTTGAGACATTATATCAGGGCAAAATAGGCACAAGACTTTATTTCTCAAATCTCAAGAACAAAGGTTACACAAGATACATGCATTGAACAAGAACTTGCAACTAAAAGAGACTTGCAAACTTGTTCTTACACAAAGTGAACAGCAACTAAACAACAACTTGCAGGCAAAAGAGGCTCAGCAATTTGTTATCACAAGTATGATGCCCGAAAACAATGAGCAAACGCTCTTATTTATAGACAAGCAAGAGGTAGGCAACCCTACAATCCCCTTGCTTTTACAATTCAACTAGCCAACATGCAAGCGCTTTATTTCTAAAACTAAAGAAGATAAACATCTAACCACCTAAGAAAGCATGAAAACAGGAAATGCCAACTATTGCAATTTTTGTTTTCTTTCTCTTCTTCAAAGAGTAGATAAGAATTGAGACGAGAATAGAAAGAAAGCTTCTAGATGATTGTTGTTTTAAATCTTGATCACATCCACCAAAAAGCTTGAAACTGTGTCTCTGTCAAGCGCATCAATACTATCTATAGCAAAGTTTCACTTTTCTAGGATTTCTTCACCATCTGCAATTGATCTCAAAAAACCTTCAACCTCATTGGCCGCTTTCTCAAACCTTGCTGACATCATGGAAATGTGATTCATCCTTCCACCAACTGAATTGTTGCCATCATTGCCACTAACAACACTCTGAAACTGGGCTTGCACTTCGTCAAGTCCAACATAGGAACCATCCTCATGACTGTACCGAGAAGGAATCTCTGCAACAAACTCACTTATGAACAGAAGAGCCTCAATCACCCTTTGTCTGTATGCAATAAACTCCTCAGATATCCTCTCATAGGTTCTCACCTTGAAGATGTGACGTTCTTTCCATTCAAGGATTTGTCTTTTGTGTTCCCTTGAAGCCATTGAGCTATAAGCTGTATCCAAATCTGCAATGATGATTTTGTGCCTAGGTTTCACTTCTGCCATTGATTGTTCAAATATTTGAATCCCTTGGCGCAAGTCATGTGCATTATTCCTTAGCTGAAACATTTGTGCCAAGATTTCTTTTCCTGTGATAATGAATTCTTCAATCCATTCTTGTGTTTGCTTCCCACATATTACCATCTGCCTAAACTATTGATGATCAGCTGGCGTCTCTAGAACCTGGGGCAGCAACTAAGTAGCCTGTGAAGTGCCATGAACAAGATTAGAAATGTATGGCCTGAGTTGTCGGATTTCAGCCTTGAGGGCTGCCTTATTGTTACACTCCGATTGTATAGCTACTATTTACATAGGGTAAATTGATTGTAATGAGAATCCTAAAGATGAATAAAACATGTGGTTCCTTCTTTTCAATATGAGTGTTCTTCCATTTAATGATTGTCTCATTTAATGTTACTTCTATTGATGAATGTTGCATGCAAAGTTATTGATGAATGTTGCATGCAAAGTTATTGATTATTCTGACTTTTGAGATGTTCATATATTTCGCTTATGTTGTGAACATATGACTTTCGAAAGCGTGTGTCATTGGATGCAAGTATGTGAACCATTCCTCCAAGCGGAGGGGAAGTATCACTCGAGAGAGGAGCCTGGTCAGGTAATCGATAAAGTAAACCATCTGAGCATACACACACGTCACTTAGATTGAGTAAGTTGAGTCAGTTTGTGTGAGTTATAGGTAAGTCATTCGTAAGCTTGTATGTTTGCATTAGGAGTCTTGTCTATTTTTGTATACATGTATAAGTGATGTTTATCTATGTATCTGTTTATGTTATTACGATCATCATGATGGTAACGTTATTGAATGTAAGTGGATAGGAAGTGGGCATATATACATGTATATATACCCACAACCTATGTTATGTGGATATTAATAATATTATATTATTATTGTCTGACGACTTTACATATACATATATATACATATCAGGTATGTTGACTGGCTTACGATATGTTTATTATGGGATATATATATATATGTAAATATATATATTGATATTATATATATATATAAATTATAGTAAAATAATATATATGTATATATATATACTGAGGTATTTAATAATATATGTATATATATATATATATATATTAAAACTATAATTTGATATATACAAATAATATAATATATATGATTATTTATATTTAATCTCTCAATTGTGAAAATCGAATTATTTTCTAAATTGATCTCCATTTAGGAAATCCACTTATTTCCTAACAATGAATAGTTTCCATTAACTTGACAATTGGAATCAGGCTTCTCATATTTAATAAAGTGGAATCTTTCAAACACTTAAATCGCATCAGGAAATATTACTTTCAAACTTTTGAAACGGAAATATTTGTCTTCCAAATATTTCGAACACTGAAAGCATCGGAATGGATCATTGCGCAAGGATTTCCGCACTGACAAGTGCATTCAAACTGTCTTTTGAATCATACAATCTTCCAGCTGCAAAAATCTGTCAATGTGTCTTCAAAACAAGGACTTTTTCTCTAAGTTATCAAATCTGCCATTTTCTGGATTAGTTGACTGTAGGTGTCGATGGCACCATTTTTACCATGTGTTTCTAAAATGGTCTTCAACTGTTGGCGAATTTTTAAAAGGGAATTAGCGACATGTGTTTTAGTTGAAATCTTCTAATGAGAGGTGGCAGAACCCCTGCCATGATTTATGGAAAATGTTGGAAGCTTGGCTGTATAAGCCGCTTCTACTTTGTTTGCAAGCACCACTCTTCACTCTTCATCTCTTTTCACCGTTTTAGTATATTGCTTCCTATGCATTGGCTTCAGAGCAAATTCGTTATATTTTTTGAGAGCATTCATTCTATTTCTGAGAGCAGAATCATTATATTTTCTTAGAGACATTTCTTCATGTTGCTGAAAGAGCAACCATCATCATAATTTTTGAGCTTATAATTGAGAGGCTGAAATCAATTATCAGTTGTATATCAATTGTTGAGTGTTCATTTTTTTGAGAGAGAAACAGAGTTTTTTGAAGGATTGCTAATAGTCTAGTAGTGTTGTGACTTGTGATTACATACCGATCCATCACCATTTGGAGGAAAGCTTAAACCAGGCATGGGATATTCTTCTACTATCGTTTTCAATAGTATTTCTTTACATATTTCTGGAAAATGTATTTAATGTCTGTGCATAGATAGGCAATTGCATTATAATCTGCACTTTTGTTGTAACTGGATAGTGAAGTTATTCTATTTTGCATCAAGGAAGTAATTTGTTTTTAAAAGATGAATATGCATACTTCTTGTGTTTTGCATCAATTGTATGATCTCCATATAAGGAGAATATGGTTGTAATTAGTTACTAAGTACTAGGATGGAAATGAATCCATTGAGTCAAGTAATGATCCACAACATAAGTTATTAGGTTAACTTAGATAAGCTTGTGATACTCGTAGGATAAAGATTTCCAGTATAGCAGGGGAAGTTGTAAGTTACTTGTTATGTTGTTTCATTTCTAGTAGTTTAGTTTGTTGTAGGATGTTTGGGATGACATATTATCCAGTGAAGGACCACACCTACGCGTAGTATAAGATAGCCTTAAGTCAAATCAGCCCTAAGTAGTGTTTATGATAGATGACCTCATTTGAAGCACTGAATGAGAACACTTTGGCCAAAGTAGTGCAAGGTACATCATCCACTTAGACTGTGTGATGCATGAGACTACACTGTCAGTTCATCGTGATCCTTTATACTAGTTCGAGATTGTGAAATAGCAAGGTTCTAGTTGTGTAGGACACAGCACTATGCTCAGTTGGGTTGTCGTTATCAAATACTCTACCAATCTCTTAGTTCGAAGGGAGGGCCATCTATCGAATGATAGATATGCGGGGGACCGCATTAAGAGTCCGTGGTTGGCGGAAAAGCGCCCGAGTGATGCTTCTCCTCCACAACAGGCGACAGATTACAACAAGATTTGAAAGGAAAGGAACCTGGACCAACTTAATACTATTTGTTCAAAAGCTCTTCGAGCTATGTATGTATCTTTATGATTTCTTACACTGATGTTTTCTTGAAAAGAAAAGGAATAAAATGTTGAAATATGTTGTATCATGTTTATAAATGAAAAGAAAAATTTTATTGCAATGGCATTTACTCGTTATCTTTACTTATTGATGCAAAATTAGCATCTTTTTACTTTACGAATAGACTAGGTCATTACACTTATCTTCTCCATCTTTCGACACTCTTTCTTGCAGAGTTTCAGATGCAACTTTGAACAAACTAACATATGCATGTATGGTGTTCTTGCCAATATTGGCTTTAACCATTATGAAATCATCCACATCCACTTCATCTTTGTTTCTATCTTCAGGAGGCATAGCAGTCTCCATGATCATCTCACCATCAGGATTTCTCTCAAAGTGAACCTGTTTCTTTGCTTTCTTTTTAGGTGCTTCCTGATACACATTGTCAAGATCATCAAAATTCAGCTGATATGAAGGTCTTCTTCTCTTCCTTCGCAGGGAGCTCTCAAGCCAAGATGTGGTATCTCTACTAACTTCCCTAGGAGGCTCAGTTGCAACTCCATCTTCTTGAATCTCTAGATCAATGTGAATTGATGAGGATCTTGGCACTGGTGGAGAATCATGTGTCAAGGGCACATCTTTTGTTTCCTTTTGAGGTACGGACTCTTCTGGAGGGGCCTCTATTTCAACTGTTGGCTGCTCCTGTATGACTATACTCGAGAAGTCCAACCACCTTCTTACATTCTTTGTTGATCTGCTTCCATTTACACCTTCTTGAGATTGACTTATACCCTTCATCTTTGGTTGTGCTCTGGAAGAAGAGGGAAGTGATGACTGTATTCTTGGTGGCTCTGCTGCTGAAATGGATTTCTTCCTCTTGAGGACCAAGAAAGTCTTGTTGTACTCAATGACTTGGCGAGTCGTTTCTTCCACTAAGATGTTTTCTTTGTTGGCCCAGTTGACCTGTGGAAGAGGTTGTTGCTCAATTTGTTTTCGAGTGTACATTGGGAGAAGTACATCTCCATCATCATCTAAAACTCCCTCGATATCCTCTGACAAGCAATCTTTCATTTGATGGAGAGTGAGTCTGCTGTAACTACACCTCCCTACCTCGAACTCATCTTTGCAATTGGCCCAAAAATCTTCAAGCGCAAGCACATGAGCATAATTCTTCTCAAGCCGAGCTGCAAAGACGCCATGAGGGTCATATGATCGTCTCTCGTTGTAAGGCTTGAGACCAAGTTTAGCCAACTCATCACCCATGGACTTGGCATATGCTACTGATCTGCATGTGTAAATTCCCAACCCAAATGGAAAACTGAAGGTAGGCTTCTTTCTATTCCATAAGACTAACATCGTATGCTTGCCTTAGGAATTCCATGAAAACAACTTCATCTCATCGGTACCTCGGCAACATGAGTGGAGCACTGGAGAAGCCGTAGACTCCGATGTAGGTGAAGGTAGGAAATTGTATAAACCAATCTGCCCACTCCACCATTGCTGCCCTGGCAGTTGATGAAATATGGACGTGCAACTCAATATCCAGGTCTCGCACTGTATACATCAGGAAAGCCTCGTTTACCCTCTTGTAATGATGTGATGACTCTATGAACTCCAGCTAAGGGCAGTAATTGTATACATGTTGTACATTCAGAGACCCCACAATGTTCAACCCTTTGAATTTGCCTTGGAAGGCCACTAGGTAGACAAGGTAGGAGACCATGTGGAACTCATGAATTTGGAAGTATTCAATTATTTGTTGATGGAGGCTATCATTGATTAAGGTTGACCAATCATAGAAGTCTGTCTTTTTCATGATATGAGGTATAACATAGAACATACAGGGTTGGAACTTTGTGGCATCCTCTTGACCAGTGATCCTGTTGAGCAGGGTGATCATTATAGCAATTTAATCTTTGAATTCCCCTTGCCCGATGTTCTTTGGCAGAGTCTTATGTTTTCCTTTCGTGCACTACCGTGCAATCCTCTTGTTGTATTTCTCCTTATGCATGTCCCATACTCTTTCACATTCTTCCTTAGAGATAGTTACATTGTTAGGTCAAGGTGGCATTGAGAAGCATTTTTCAATTATGTTTGGTTTCAGGCTGCAAATCACTCTACCATCTACCAACTGAATCTCTCGAGTTGTCGGATTGTAATGTTTGATGCAAGCAATTACGAATTCCAAACTCTACACTGAAATAGGAATGGATGCTACTGCAAGTAGTCCGGAGTGACCAAGGTGCCTCACTGCAATGTTGCCTGCATTTTCCAATGCTTGCAAGTTGCATACTGATTTGATGTGGTGCAAGTCAGTCTCAGCTGTTTTGATGAAGTCGTGATATAGTGTTGTTTTGGTCTTAAACTTTTGGAAGTGTACTCCATATTGAAAACCTTGAAGAATGACTGTAAACTCGACTATGTTCAGACAAGTTTTGCACAACTTTTTAAATTTAACTTGGTGGTTTTTTCTTCTTCAAACAGACGAATCTTCCAAAAAAATTCTGAGGTATGGGTTTTGTTTAGAATTTCGTTACAAGAAGACCCAGATCGCCCGTTTTTGAAAATTTTGAGTGTAGACTAAAAAAGCAACAAAACCCTAATTTCTTCATACTTTCTTGAAAAAAATTGGCATCTAGGTTTTGTTCAAAAGCACATTTTAGTGGTTGATTGATCAGGATCAATTTGAGAAATCTTGAAGGCTGATTAGAAAATCAATAAACCTAGAATAAATTCTTCTTGAAAAAGCTATGACCTAGGTTTTGTTTAGAGTATGTTTTAGAAGAGGACCACAGTGACATGGTTTTACCACTTTCCAACCACGGAATAAAGTTTCCAAAGCAGATACCCTATCCTCTCTTGAACAAAGTATTCAAACATGCTAAGATGGCGGTAAGATCAGCGCTTTCGCTCCCAAGGTTCCGATAATCGCGAATGGGCTTCAGTTGGCTTGATGTGATTTTTGCTATGTTCTTCTGAGAGGACTTACGCAATTATTGGGGAATGTGCGGTAAACATGAGATATATGCTTTGAAGGAGTTTTGAAGTAGTTTAAGCAGTACGGAGTTTCCTAAAACTAACCAAAAAGTATCGCGAGGAATTGAATGAACAGCGAGATTTCTAGGATCAAATTCAACCTAAATGCAAAGGTGTTATGTAATTTCAATGAACTTCAAACAAAAACGTGTCCTAGCCTCTATTGAATGACCAGTGAGGTGGTACGAAATCTTCAAAGGAGAAAAGGATGTTCAAATCACGATTCAACGATGCAAGTACCATCACAACGATGCATAGCTACACATGAATCTTGATCGAAGTTAAGTATAAAGTATTCCAGTTGACCACACAGGACAAGCTTACCATCAGTAAGATTGTTAGTGGTATGGACTAAAGAAGCTCACTTACATCAAACGTAAACATTCATAACTAACTATTAACATGAAAATTAAGTCCTACTTGAAGTCAAAGGAAGAAGAAACCTCACAAACTACTCACAACAAAAGTTGAGTTCACCATCAATGAAATGCTTTTATTATGATTAGCTTTCGTGACAATCTCTTACAAAAATTCTCAAAGGGAGAATTCCCCTTTTTCTTCAAACAATGCAATGAAAACTACTCTAACTCCAAAATGTCTACTCTCTATTGTTGTGCTCGATATCGATTGCTAACTACGGTGTACAAATGAGGGACTCCCCTTTATATATAGCTGGCCAATCAGCGGATGGTCCGGGAATCATTACAATGCGGGCGACAGTAGAGCCTCGACCCTGAACAAGGAATAACCCTGGCGGAAGGTGGAAGAGTGCGTCATTAATGATCCCAAAATATGAATTCGCAGGTCCTAGAGATTTATAGTCATAACCGTGGTTTCCATTGCTCTTTTCTCTAACGTAAGCTATAGGGATAGGGCAGCGAGATCAACTTCTTCCTCAGAAATCGATGGAGTAAGATTGAGCTGATATTCAAGGATACCCACCATTTGCTCCCATCGATCACAAGACTTTCTCCAAGTATCAATAGAGTCCTGTGTGCTTTGAATAATTGTTGAAAACGTGGAGATGTTTTCAAAGTCAAGCTGGGAAAACATCATCTCAGAGAAGAAAGACTGCAACCTTGCCTTCAATCCTTCCACCTCTACCTCCTCATGAGTTAGCCTCCTGGCGAACAATGCATCCAATGTGTTGAGGATGCCCTCGTGAATATTTCTCATCGCCTTCTTGATTTTGAAAGATTTTGTAGCTGCCGTGTCAAAGAAGCCCTTCCCAGTGAATGCAACCGAATGATATCCAAGGAAATCGTACCTGTCTCCATCTTGGATCACTCCTTCATTTATCAAAGTCTGTGTGGGCACACACATTAGAACAGCAAGGCGAGGAATAGTCTTGTCCTGGAAAATATGGGTGTCACCCCAAGCTTGCTCAACACCATCTAAGCGTGACAGGATACTAGATGCACTCCGAAAAGAGGAGACAAGGTCGGCCATGAATTTCTCCGCCTCACTACGAACACTGCTTATCCATTTATCTCCCTCTCGGACAACCCTCTTCACTTCTTCAAGCCCACTGATTGGCTCTCGTGGCAAATCCGGTGGAAGCTCTACTGCTGGGTTCTCTTGAGCACCCAGACGTGCTAGATGTTGCACATATTCAACCAATGCCTTGTGCTCTTTCTTCAATCTCTTATACTTTCCCTCCTTTTTCCTGACTGTCCCTCAGCGGCGGAATTGTTGACGTGGTTTTTGAGACTGCACCAACACAAAACAAAGATTCCCAACGGATACTCTATCCTCTCTTGAACAAAGTATTCAGCATGCTAAGATTGTGAGTGAGTTCATGCTTTCAACTCCAAGGTTCCTTAAATGCGAATAGACTCAGTTGGCTGATGTGTATTGCTGTGTTCTTACAAGGGGACTTACACGATTGTTCAGACTTCTTGCAGTTAGTAGCCGGTATATGATTTGAAGGGGATTCTTGCGTGTATGATTTGGCAATATAGTTCGTTTTCCTAAAGCTAATCAGAAATATGCAGAAAGTAAAGAGTATAGGGCCTAAGAAACTTATGTTCTATTCTAAATGCAAGATATGTGGAGCTTTGTTTTAGTAGACTTCAACCGAATTTTACCTAGCCTCGCATCGGACAGCCTCGGTAAAATTGGTGCAATCTTCAAAGGGATAGCAAAGGATGTTCAAATTATGATTTAGCATACAAACACCATCACAACGATGCATATAGGTATGCACATCACAATCGAAGTTAAACACAAGATAATCTCCAGTTGACCACGCAAGGCGAACTTATCATCAACAAGCCGCTAGTGGTATGGAATGAAAACTACCTCAACGAAATACCGCGCATCAAAGTAAACTAATTGCATGAAAATTACGCTACTTGGATACAAAAGGAAGAAGAGACCTTGCTAGCTATTCATGACAAGACGAATTCCACCATCAATGAAAAGATCTATTATCATGAAAAGTGTTACACAACAATCTCCACAAAAGTTTTCAAAGAGAAAACTTTCTTTCTTCTCCACACTATGCAAAATGTCTACAATGCTCTACTCTCTAACTCTAGCTCCAATGCTAATGTCTGATATCTGCCTCTAATCTAATGAATTACAAATGAGGGGGACTCCCCCTTTATATAGCTAGCCAAGTCCCAAAAGACGACTAGGGTTACAATCAATAGAGTGGCCAGAATCGTGCCACCTCAGCCCTAACCCTAAAAACTGCCAGAATAGGGAGTGGTACATTAAATGAATCAAAGATTCCCACTCACTCCCAAAATAGTAAAGGCAATTAATGCCCACAATCAGTCTTCTAGAAGATCTTTGTCCAGTAGTGCATTCCCGTTCTCCTTCTCTCTGGCTGCAAACTCAATGAACCTGCTAAGCACAGCCTCAACCTCCTGAACTGAAATGGGCGGAATGCAATCTAGCTGAAACTCTAACACTGTGACTGAATGCTCATGCCTTGCACAAGATTTTCTCCAAGCAGCTAAGGAATCCTGCGTGTTCTGGATCAAGGTGGAGAAAGTGGAGGTATTCTCGAAGTCATCTTCTACAAAGGTCTTAACATCCGAAAAGAAAGGCACCAGCCTACCCCTCAAATTATCAACATTCACCTCCTCTGGATTCAACCGGCTAGCAAATATGGCCTCAAAGGTATTCTCAACTCCATCTATGATATTGGCCATAGCCTTACGTATCCTGGTTGAATCCGCTTGTGCCGCGTCGAAGAAACCACGCCCCGTGATTGCTGAAGAATACCACCTAGAGAAATCATATCTGTCATTCTCCTGAATGACACCTCCATCAATCAGCAATCGCAACGGAACATGCCTCAATACCTCAAGACGCTGGATAACTTTGCTCTGATAGATAGAAGCATCGTCCCAAGCATGATCCACTGCATCCATCTGTGTCAAAATACTAGAGGCCTGCTGAAAAGCAAAAGCAAGGTCCTCCATAAACTTCTCTGTCTCGACACGAACCACTGTGACCCACTTATCTGCTTCCTGTGCCATTTTTTCTAACTCCATCAGGCCACTAATGGACTCTCTAGGTATCTCTGCTGGAGGCTCTATCACTGGAATCTCCTGCCCTCAAGAACGAGACAACTGCTGAACATATCCGATTAAAGCCTTGTGTTCTCTTTTCAGCCTTTTATATTTTCCTTCTTTCTTGAATAATCTGTCTTTGAGGGCGAGGTAGGAGTTATCACACTCCTCTATAATCTGCGCACCAGTAGGGCGTCCTAAATCCAAAGTTGTGACCACATAATTCTCAGGCACTGCTTCATTTCGGTCACAATCAACTTGAGGCACGACAACGTGAAGAGTACGGGAACCATCCTCTTCAGTGGATATCTTCGAAAATTTTCTTGCTTTCTTCTTCTGTAGAGGTGCACTGATCCTGTTCAAAAATTCTTCCATCTCAACTGCTGGATCAATTTCCTCGCTGGGGCTTCTTCTCATTCTATCCTTAAGCCAATCAGGCACATCGTACTGTATGTCAAAGGGTTGCTGCTCCTGTGCCTCTACTTCTCGAATCTGCTCAACCTCTACATCGTTCTGGCGAGGTTCATCATCCTCAAGTGGCTGAGTGTCACCTGAAACTATATCATCATCATCGTTCATAGCCGCCTCTAACTCCTGCTGAAACTGGGGGTCAGTAATAGTCCCCTCATCATCCTGCTGATCAGCCCTAATAGGTGCGTTGACGCTCTGGCCAACTGACTCTCTCCGTGGAGGCTGATTATTCCCCTGTACTACTTGCACCTGATTCAATGCATTTCACGATCGGCAAACCGAAGACCTCACGTATGCTTAGACGTATGCCGGTGAATTTTCGTGGAGGTTCTGGCTGAGTAGGCTCCTGTCGAACTAGCTCTTTCTTTCTGGATTTCGGACCTCGTGTGATCTGTTTCTTTCTGCCAGTGGTGGGCGTCCTGTGATCTCCCATTAAATTGTAAGTCAAGGCAATTGACCTACTTTTTAACCTGTTTACTCGCCTGTCAACCCATGCCCTAGTGAATGTCGGGGCCAGGGATGAAAGTGTCCATCGGCAATCTCGGGCTTTTGACCAATCACGGAGGTGGAGGTGGGTATCTCAACTGGCATGTCGGGATGGATAGCGATCCATATCTCGTTCACAGTGCAGGCAGGCACCACTTCACACTCCCTAATCAAAGTAATCGGCAACCGAGAAAACATCCTTTTCCTTACTTCAATCTCATCAGCCGCATCAGCCCAATAATCCTCAATGGTGGCCTTATGTTTAAACTCCTCTGACAGTACCCATTTGATGTTATGATGCGGGTCGTAGTGCTGTCGGCTAATATGATATGAGAAATGATAAAATTGAAGTTCACTTTCAGCCTCTCTAGCTGCCTGTATTGAAGGACACACCTCATCCGAGTTGCCCATGACAATTGGAAATTCTACTCCTCCCTTCTTCTTCTTCTTTTGAATTTTATCAAAGGCAAGCAATTGTCTAGATATCTCTAGCATTAAAACTCAATCTGTTGGGTACTTAGGCAGCCTATATGGGTACGAGGAAAAACCTTGCAGCCTAACATAAGAAAATTTCGGAAACTGTATGAACCAGCACCCATACCTTTCAATCAGCTCTTGGGCATCCCTCGAGATTCTGTGGTGTAACCGCTCCAGAAGCAATCTCGTGATATACATGGTGAAGGAATCGTTGACACGCTTATAGTGAGTTGTGCTCGCCAAATGCAACTGTGGACAAGCATCATATATCTTAAATTGGTGGGAGCCACAACCGACAGGTTCCTTGTAAGAGATTCCCCTGTACTTCGTCATACGTGCCAACATATAGATAATATAAGAGCTCATGTAAAACGTCTTCGTCCTTCTGAGGCCCAGGAGCTGCTCATGCAAATTATCGCTGATCATTTCGGCCCAATTGACATAATCTTTCCCTTCTCGCACGAGGTTGATGTAATAAAACATCCAAGGCTCAAAAATAAAGGACTGTGCACAACCACCAACTCTGCTCAGCATCATGATGAGATCACAATATTCTTGTTTCAAGTCATCCGCAATGATCTGCTTTGGCAACTTCGTACGAGAAGGCTTGGGAGTGCTCATCCAGTGAGTGTTGATTGTCTCCGTGCATCTTTCGAACGCAGAAGCATACATCCGTTCAGCCCGTTCTCTGGACTTGTAAATCATGTTCCTGTGCACTGGGATCCCGAAAGCTTCACCAATGGCCGCTGGAGTAAGATTGGCTAGCACTTGGCCATCTGGTGACATAATCGATCTGTGCTCCTTCTCATAATAATTAGCACACTCCATCATCAGCTCCGAGCATTGAATGGCTGGTGGGAAACCAGCAGCTGCATATAACCCACTTCGAACAATATTGTGTGAAGTGGTCGAAGGCCGATGACTTCCAATCCCCAACATCCTGTTCTTGAAGGTCTCCAGGTTGACGGAGCCCAAGTTGGTGTCCGTCAACTTGCCCAGCTTTGAAATGAATTTTGATTCTGGCATGAATGTCTTACTCAACTTCTTAATCACGGCCTGTCTGGATGCACCATTGTCCTTGCCAGTCGCCCTTGCCTCAGCCATCTGCAACATAACAAACTTTCATCAGCAAATTAATTTATAAAATAAGATAAGACATTGTGTATGGGCTGCAGTCGACTTCAAGAAGCTGCAATAACTTTTCTTATTTGCAAACCTCAGCTTCTTTTCCCAATAAAATCGAACTTCAACACTTAGGAGAGGTTTCTAAGTAGACTTCAGAGACTTCACTACTCTTCAGCAATTCCAATCTGCAACTTTGATAAATTCGTACTTTGCACCAGCAATCAGCAATCAGCAATCAGCAAATTCACACTTTGAAAACTCTCAGCAACTTCACTTCTTCAAGGCGTCCTTCAAATGCAGATTTGAATCTTCAGCAACTTGCAAGTGCGCCCCTCTTGACTTCAGCAATGGCACTTCTCCAGCAACTTAAGGCGTCCCTCTTCAGCAACCTTAGCAACTTCAGCAAACTCAAAACTTAGCCAAAATTCGAATTCTTCAAGCTTAACAACAATCCTTACTCAGAGCAAATCGACTTCTTCAACTGTGAAAAATGAGTGAGGAACTTCTTCATTTTATAGCTAAAATTCGAATTCTAGAACAAGCCAATTTTAGCCAGTGCATTAAACTTCCACTACTCCACTTCAAGAATTCGAATTCTCCCTCTCTGGTGTTTCTGACACTTGTCTCCCAACGTCAAGAATCTTATTCTTCTAGAAGCTTGACTTTGACTGGCATCTTTGAATTTATTTTTGAAAAAAAATTTAATTTAAATCCATCTTTTTGATTCACCAGCTGGAGCTCCATCACTTGAATTCGAATTAAAACTCCTCAGCTCTGGAAAATTCATCTTCGAAGAATTCAATCAAAATCATCTAGGCAACTCATCTTGAATTCATCATTCGGAGAAATTCACTTTGAAAAGTCATTTTATTCAAATTTGCCTTAGAGAATTTTAAATTTTCCCTTAGGAAAATTCACAATTTGAGCACTGATTACATTCTTCACTGAAAAAGTATTCGCAGAGCGCGGAAGACCTGGAAATCCATTTATCATCACAAATGTTCAGTACCCAGAAGAGAATTTTCTTCAGAACGCTTCAAATCCATGGGTACCCAACGAACGGGTTCATTTAAATTTTAAATTTTGAACCTTAGAAAATATTATTCTATCAAATTAAAATCCATTCTTCGCCTGTGATCATCCTGTGTTGCTCTGACTTGAGGAACTTGAATTCATCCATCTGCGTTATCATCATTCTCTGACTTCACCGCTGAGAAAATTTGCTCGTGCTCCACGAAGAAAAATTTCACCACCTTGAGCTCTAGGCGTATTTTCTAAGGGAGAAAATATTTGCCTTAGAAAATATTTTAAATCATCTTGCACTTTGCCTTAGAAAAAATTTTTGTTTGATCTTACTCATCGTTGCCTGGGAGAAAATCATCAACTCTGTTTGAAAAAGAAAATCCTTGGGAGGGCGCTTAGCATATTTTTATTTTTCACCCACTTCTTCACACTTGAAAAATATTTATTTGAAGTCCCAACGCCTTGGCAATATTTTATTTTTTATTTTATCATTCAAAACTTTAGGCGCATATTGCATATGAAGGAGGATATTCATCCTTGCTTTTGAAAAAAAAATTCATCACCTAGCAAGTTGCTCTACTTCACATTTTATTTCATCCTTCTAGGCGCATAACATACTTGGCATTTTATTTCCACCACCTTGGAATATTTTCTAACACTTTATAACTCTCATCATCCTTGGCGCCTAGCACTCTTGGAGAAAAATCAAAAACCACGCCCAATATTCATCTTCACCACCTCACACGCCTTGGAAAAATCCTCCAAGACTTACCACCTTGGGCGCATTTTGCACTTGATGGAGGATAACGCCTAGCATTCATCCTTCCTTTACCACGCCTTTGAGGAATTCACCTTATTTACCACCTCCATTCACTTTTTACACCTCAAGCTAGGCGCATTTAGACATGCAAGAGGGATGACCTTTCAACTTCCATTTCTTGTCTTCACATGCTCTGCATTGGGCGCATTTTGGCTATGTAGGAGGATAAAAACTTTGACTTGTTGACCCACCTCCTTCTTGGGCGCATTTTGCTATGTCTAGTGGATGAAACTTATAACAACGCCCTTGGAGTGACCCTTCACCTTCCATTTTTTTGTCTTGACATGCATGCATTTGGGCGCATTTTGCCTAGCTGCAGGATGGGCGCATTTGGAGGGGTGAGGAGGATATCCAGACTTAGAAGATTTTTCAACCCTTTTCTCCTTCAAGTTGGGCGCATTTTGCTATGCCTACTGGATAAAATTCATTGACTTTCCTTTGACTTTTAGCACCTTGGGCGCATTTTGGCCAGACTACTGGATGAAGGATGAACTTCATACTTAGAATTTTTTTGTGCTTGGCATATGCTTGAAGGCGCATTTAGGCTAGGCAGAAGGATGAAAGGCGTTGACTTCCTTTCACTTTCTCTGGTTGAGGCACATTTTAGCCTAGGTTGAGGATGAGCTTCATAACTTTGAAATTTTCCATGCTTCCTCATCAACTGAGCGCATTTTGCCATGTCTACTGGATGAAGTTCCAGACTTAGACTTTTTCTCGTTTTTCGCCAGTATTTCATGCCCTGCTATTTATAGTAAGTCCTTTGAATTTGCATCTCTGAAGCTCTGAACGACTTGAAATTTTGCACACTGCATCCTTATGATCTTGTTGTTCTGTCGACACTGCCATTTTTAGCTGACCTGTTATTTATAGCCCATTTCCGGAGGTGGTTTACTATAAATAGTAACTGCTTGTTTCTGATAGCTCCACTGCTCCGATTGACTTGAAATTTGAATGAGGCGCTCCTCACCACGTGACCTGACTGCCGACACTGACGCATGCACTCGATTTACTATTTTTAGCACGTTTCCAATTTGACTTACTATAAATAGCAAGTGCTCCGTTTGACTTCAAATTTTACCAGCAGATAGCCTGAAGGATGTTGATCGCGGTGGTTTACACCGGTTTTTGAAAATTTTGACTTTTGACTCCTCTTTTCAGGCTCCGAAGCTGGAAACCCTAATTCGCTCTGCATGCGTATCAAATGATCTCTGTTTCTCTTCATTTCTATGGCACTGCGATCAGCTCGTGATTCTAAACTGCTGGGAAGCGGCTGTCGGGACACACCTGCTAAAAATAGCAAGTTCCTTACTGAGTGGTTATCCCCATTTGCATGTCACACCATCGCGAAGCTCTCGAAAAACCCATCAGGAATCGTCTGACATGCAAAAGAAACCCTGACATGCAAACCCTAACAATAGCCTCAGAAGACCGAATTCTGAAAATTGTCGTCTCGACTTGCATGTTACATCATTGCGAAGGTCTCGAAAAACCCAGAAGGAATATCCAGACATGCAAAGAAAAACTCTGCATCTGAACCCTGAAATTTATCCCGGAAGCTAGACTGCTAAAAATAGTAAGTTGCCTGTTTTCGCTCAAATTTTGCATACGAGTAGTCTGAGGTGCTCTGAATGCAGTGTGACTGTAGGAATTTCAAAAATGCTGACAAATTGCCCTGAATTTCATACTTACTAAAAATAGTAAGTACCTTAGAATCTGATGAAAATTTGTTGGGAGCGTGCTGGAAACATGCTGACAACATTGTTAGTCTCAATATTCAATTTATTCACTTTACTCGACCTTGGAATGACCGGGAAAATGGAAACCTCAATTTTCAAACTTGGTAAATTTCATGCCTAAACTCACTGACGGGCGCAACCCTTGAAAGGCAGACATTAGAAAACAGACGGAGCGAGAGAGAGAGAGGAAAAACTCAAGCCAAAAGACCAGAATGGAGCGAAAATTAGGGGGTCCCCATTTTGAATGGGGCGATGTGTGAAAAGGTCACAACAGGAATGAACTTTCAGCTTCTTCAACCACTTGCACTCCATAAGGACGTCCCAAATCAATTGTGGTGACAGTGTAATTCTCTGGCATTGTGTCACTCAAATCATGATCCTCCCTTGGAACAGCAATATGGAGGGTGCGTGAACCAGCCTGATTAGTCTCCATTTTCGAATACTTTCTTGCCCTCTTCCTTTTTGGTGACTTGTTCTATTTAGAAGCTCTTCCATCTCAATTACCAGATCAGCATCATCGTCTTGATCCCTCCTTATTGCATGTGATAGCCAATTACGCTAAACGTCGTAAACAATAAGGGGCTGCTCTTCAGTTGCCTCCACTTCACGAACCTCCTCCCGAGCAACATTCTGTTGAGGCTCAATTATTTCAATGTGTTGATCACTCTCCTCATGAGCTCCAACCCTTGACTCTATGACGTCTTCCTCTTCGAAAGCTGTCTCAAGCGCATAGTCAAAGTGAGTATCTGTTTTTGTCTCTTCCCCTTCATCTGGCTGATTGGCACCTTCAGGAATATTAACACTCTGAGTATCCAACTCTCTCGGCATTGGTTGGTTAACCTTTCCAACCTCTAGCTCTTCATTCCTTCGAACCCTCTGATCTGCAAACAATGAGACTTCGCGCACGCTGGAGGAATGGCTCACCAACTGAGTAGATGATGTATCCTCCGATCCTTGAGGTTCTGGCTGAATACGTTCTTCCGGCTGTGGTGGCTCCACCGCCTGGGTAGTTTGTTTCTTCCTCTTTGCCAACACCGGTGGCCTTCTATCACCCATGAGGTCGTATGTGAGGGCAACTGACCTTCTTCTCAATCTGCGAACGTGCTCTTCTACCCAAGTCCTTGTAAAAGTCAAGACGGGAATAGACAAGGTGTCTAAGTCCGTAATCTCTGGTTCAGCCCAATCTAGTGGTGGGATCGGAGTGTTCTTTATCGATTCATAATCCGGGTGAACAAGCCTGGTATCTTCTTCGACTTGATCCGGCACTGGGACCACTTCACATTCCCTGATTAATTTGAGAGGCAACCTGGAGAACGTTCTTTTTCTAATTTCAGCTTCGTCTCCAGCGTTTGCCCAAAAATCTTCCAAGTGAGCTCTGTGCCTGTATTCCTCACCTTGCACTGTTCCAATCTCGAGGATCAAAATCCTGCCGACTGGTATGGAGAGTTAACTGATAGAATCGCAACTCATCTTCCGCCTCCTTGGCTGCCTGCAAGGAAGGGCACTCCTCGAGTGAGTTTCCCAGAACAATGGGAAAATGTAAACCTCCCTTCTTCTTCCTTCTTATAATTTTGTCGTAGGCTACCAGTTGCCTAGACAGCTCAAGCATTATCATCCTGTTCGTGGGGTACCTCGGTAGTCGGTAGACGTATGAGTTGTACCCTGGCAGTCTTAAGTAGGTGAACTTTGGGAATTGGACGAACCAAAACCCATACTCTTTTATTAACATTTGCGCCTCTTCGGATATCCTCTGTTGCAGTCTCCGCTGAAAGGTCCTTGTGATGTACATGGTGAAGGCGTCGTTCACCGTCTTGAAGTCAGCGGTGCGTGTGAGATGTAATTGCCTACAAGATTCATGAATCTTGAACTGGTTAAAACCGCACCCAATCAGCTCTTGGTATGCCAACCCTCTGTACTTAGTCATCCGAGCAAGCATGTAGATGACATACGAACTCATGTAGAATGTTTTTGTTCTCCTTATATTTTGAAACTGCTCATCAATGTTGTCGTTGATCATCTGAGCCCAATTTACTTCCACCTTCCCTTCGAGCACCACGCTGATGTAAAAGAACATCCATGGCTCGAACACATATGACTGCGGGCTGCCGTTAACCCTGCTGAGCAACATAATTATATCACAGTACTCCTGCTTCAACTCTTCTGAAATTATCTGCTTCGGCAGCCTAGCGGCAGGAGGCTTTGGCTTTCTCATTCAGGTGGTGTTGATTCTCTTCACGCACTTCTCGAAAGATGTGGCATAGATCTTATCATCTTTTGCCTTGGACTTGTGTAACATTTTATCTGTGGGCAGAATCCCGAATGCCTCGCCAATTGCATTAGGTTCAAGGTTGGCCAACAAAACGCCATCCGGAGAAACAATCGTCCGATGGTCTGAATTGTAGAAGTTTGCGCACTCCATAAATAGCTTTGGGCATTGAACTGCTGGTTGGAACCTGGCTGCTGCATATAATCCGCTCCTCAGAATGTTCTGCGATGCTTCCGTCGAAAGATTGCCACCCTGCCCATATATCCTTTGCATGAAGGCTTCGAGGTTGAAGGACCCAAGGTTGGTATTAGTCACATTCCCGTAATTTGACACAATCTTAGACTCCGAAATGAAAGACTTCTTCAAGCTCTTGATGATCGCCTGCCTGGAGGCGTTTTCTTTGATAGCTTCATTATTTCCAGCCTTAGCTCTAGCTTTGCTTATCCCAGCCACGTTAGCTTTTCGTCCCTTAGCCATCTACAAAACGAAAAGCAGACATTACACTTCAAACTTTTTTAAAATAAAAAAAAAAACACGAGAGACGGCTAGTGAATGGAGTTGGCTGCAAAAACAAAATTTAAATCAATAGCTTCAGCAGTATAACTCCATTTCAAACTTCTATAGATTTAAACTCTGAGAATATAAAACTCCGAACTCCAACAATTTGCAGCCAAAGGAATTTTCAGCCCTTCGGAAGAAATCAACTTCATAGCGTCAACCTCAGAAAATGCTTCAAGTTTCGGCAAATTTCAACGATTTTAAAACAGCAACTTCGAAAGTTATAAATCAGCAACTTCGAAGATTTTAAATCAGTAAGTTCGAAAGTTTCAAATCAGCAAGTTTCAATAATTTCAAATCAGCTGTTCAAAAGTTATAAATCAGCAACTTCGAAGATTTTAACAGTCTCTACTTCTGATTTGATTCTAAACATTTAGCAACCTCAGAAAATTTAAATCTCAACAATTCCAAGCTCAAGCAATTTCGACTTCCAGCATTCAGTGAAATAATTAAACGATTTCAGCCTTCAACAACTTTCAACTTCGAAAAACACTTCAACTTTCAGCAACTTTGAAAATATTAAATCTCAGCAACTTTAAATACTTACCTTCAGCAACTTGGAAAAAATAAAAATTCACAACCTCGGCAGCTTACTTCAAACTTTGTTTCGAATCTCAGCAACTTCGCAACTTCAGAGATTTTTAAATCTCAGCAACTCCAAATCTCGAGAAATCCAAGCTTCTTGAAAAATCGAATTCAACACCTCTCACACTTTCAGCAACTCTCAACTTCGAATATTACTCACAGCTCAACAATTACTCTCAACTCTTCAGCACAAATCTCAGCTTCGAATTTTGGTGAGATGAAAATGAAAATCCTCGAAGTTTTTATAACCAAAAGCTGGTGCTAATTTTAGCAGATGCCATTAATTCTCTTCATCATGACTTAGACATTTTCTAAATTTAAAAGAGAATATTCCAGCCGTCTTACAGTCGTCATAGCAATTTGCTATTCAGGGAGATTCTTTCCTCGATTTAAATTTAAAACTTCCCTCCCGACTGCCAGTTACCTTCAGTGATTTCGAAAAAATCATTTTACTTCAATTTAAAACAATCTCACCGCTTTTTTAAAATGGCATATTTAATTTATTAAAATTTAATTCAAATGCCATTTAATTCGATGTCAGCACTTTAAAATGGCTAGGCGTAATTTATTTTCCGTCCATAATTAATCCAAAACAAATTCCCCACGATTAAAATCGTCCAAGTTTTAAAAAAATTCATGTGTCTAACTTCAAAGGGGAATTTAAATTTAACTTAGGAAAATAATTAAAATAATTAAATTTTTAATTTTTAAATTTCTCTGACTTAGGCAAATTTCGCAATTAATTGCCTAGAGAAATTTTTATCACTTCCAACGCCTTAGGAAAATTTTTAGATGCCGTCGAATTTCATAAAAAATCTCCACGCCAAGTGCAATCAAGGGGAAACGTTTATTTTTCCAAGCTTTAATATTTCCATATCTCTTTCTAACCAAAGCGCCCACTGGAGGTTATGGTTTTATTTCCAACACCTTATTAAAAGTTTTAAAACTCAACCTCTTCCTATAAAGGTGGGCGCATTTACACCCATGTGTATCAATATTTCCCTCTCAAGGCGCCTTTCATAGGTTGGACTTTCACTTAGGGGCGCATTTAGCATGGGTAGCTTCTAATACTTAGAACATTTTGGAGTCTCGTCAAATCTGGGCGCATATTATACCATAAGCTTTTACTTTTAACGCCTTAGTCAAAATGTTCTTTTCAAGGGCGCAATAGACATGCGGAGCTTTCATTTTTCAGACTTAGAAACATTTCAAGTCATTTCATTCTCCAAGGACGCATATAAGATGCAGAGCTTTCAACTTGGGGCGCACTTAGTAGGGTGAGCTTTCATTTTAAGCACTTAGAGTATTCCCAAAGGTTTAGGCGCATATAAGCTTTTCTAAGTCTAGGTGCATTTAATGGGGGGGGAACTTTCAGCTTTAATCTTTTAATGTCCTTTCTAAGTACCTCCCTCATCCTAAGGCGCAAATGTAAGGGTCAGCTTCCAATTAGGGGGCGCATCTTGGACCCTTTACTTCCAATTCTTCACACTTAGAACATTTTCTAACCTCTTCATAGCCAGGCGCATATGGGTGTGTTAAGTTTCAGATTTCGAATGCCCTAGAAAATTTTCAAGCTCCTCTTCAAAGTTGGGCGTATATCATAGTTGAGATTTTATTAGATAAATTTTGATCTCCCCCTTCAAGGCGCATATAGCATATTGAGGTTTCATTTTGGGGCGCATATGAAAGGGGTGGCTTTCACTTCGAATTAGACTAATCTCAAGCTCCATGGCGCATATCATCTCCTCCACTTCAAGTCAACACTTAGCGAAATTTATTAACCCATCCTCCTCAAGGCGCATACAAGACCTTGTACCTCCAGTTTTGAAATACTTAGAAAACTTTCAATCTTCAAGCTTAATGGCGCAAATCACATGCTGAACTCTTAATTTGTGTCTTGGGCGAGTTTGCAAAGAGGGGCGCATTTCATGTGTCAAGCTTCCAGTTTCATCACCCAGGCGCAAATCACATGGGCGACTTTCAATTTCGATGCCTTAGCCAACTTTTCAAGTCATCCCAGGCGCATATTAGAGTGGGTGCTTTCACTTTTACCATAGGCGCATATGATAGACTAAGCTTTTAATTTGAGGCGCAAATCACATAGGGAGCTCTCAATTTCGACACTTAGTAACTTTTCCATCTATCTTCAGCTTTTAAGGCGGGTTTTAATGCTGGACTTGAAAATTTATCCGTTTTAGCGAATTTCATGCCCTTTGCCAGATTTAAGTTGATTTTCCCCTATTAACCCTAATTCGCCCTGACTTTCTATTTTTAGAAAGTTCCTTGAATTTCGCGCCTTCAACTGAACTTTGACTCCATAGAGTTTGGTTTTTGCTCTGTTCTGAATTTCAACTAATTTGTGCTGTTGATGCCTGATGCCTGTCTGCACTTGCTATTTTTAGCAACCTGCTAAAAATAGAAATTGCTTAAAAAGTCTTCAGATTTCATGTACCGATTGCCTGAAGTGTAACAAGTGTGGCAAGATGCCGCTTTTGCACGACTGTCTTGTCCTGCCCTTGAATTTAGGAAACCCTAATTCCTCTGCCCATGCCTGCTAAAAATAGCAAGTGTCTGATTCTCCATTCTTGGCAACTCCGTTTGTCTTGAAATTCGCGCCAGGGGGGTCTTCATTGCTCGTTCGACCTGTTCATACTGAGACTTGATGTTGACCTGCCATTTATAGCTGCTTCTGAAGTGACTTACTATTTATAGTAAGTGCTTGTTTTTGGGACTTCCCTAGCTCCGTTTGAGTTCAAATTCGAACAGCGTGCTCCTTGTTGGTAAACTTGCCTGTCTGCACCGGCGCTTAAGATTGACTTTCTATTTATAGCCTGCGCCAGGAACACCTTACTAAAAATAGAAAGTGCTCCGATTGCCTTCAAATTTGGCCAGCAGACTCCCTGAAGGATACTGATCATGGTGGACACTTCAGTTTTGGGCATTTTGTCGTCTGATTCCTCATTTTTAGCCCTAAAGCTCGAAACCCTAATTTCCTGCATGTTCTTCAAATGAGCTCCATTTGACCTCGTTTTTGTTGCATGTTGATCGGTTTGTGGTTCTGAAGTGTCGGGCAACTGCCAGAGTACCTACTAAAAATAGAAAGTGGCTGAAAAAGTGACCAACTGGCTATCAGATGATTTTGCATGTCACACTGCCCGAAAAATCTTGGAAAACCGAGAAAAATCTTCAACATGCAAGCACTGGCTAAAAATAGTAAGTTTCTGAAAATTGATCAGTTCCACTTGCATGTTACACCGTTGCGAAGCTCTTGGAAAACCCAGAAGGAATATGTCAACATGCGCTGAGAAAATCTGCATGCAAACCCTAATATCAGCCTCTGAAGGCTGAATGCTGAAAGTGGTTATCCTACTTTGCATGTCATATCATTGCGAGGGTCTCGAAAAACCCACAAAGAATATCTGGACATGCATCAAAAAATGTAATATGTAAACCCTGGAATTTGCTCTGGAAGCTGGACTGCTAAAAATAGCAAGTCGTCCGTTTTTGCTCAAATTTTGTCAGAAATGAATTTGAAGTGCTCAGAATGTAATGAAGTTGTCAAAATGTGAAAAGCTCGAGAAAATCAACCCCAAGTCGACACTTTCTAAAAATAGAAAGTTGGCAGAATTCAGTGAAAATTCAGAGGGATCTTGCCAGAAGTATTCTAACAGCAGTGCTAAGTTCAGAAGTTGATTATCTAATCGACTTGACCTCAAAGTAGCCTGAAAATTATAAACCCTAATTCACTGAAAAACCCTTCAGACTTGGTCATAATTCAAATCTAGGTCAAATGGTAAGTACACTAGCAAATGGAAGGAACAGACCGAGAGAGACAGACCAAAAGGCAAAGCCAAAAGACCCGAATGGAGAAAAATTTAGGGGGTCCCCATTTTGAATGGGGCGATGTGTGGAAAGGTCACAACAGACCCGAATGATCAAATTTTGAAAATTTTGATGATTCCTTGGACAGGCATGAAAAAAGCAGCTGCTGCAACTTGAAAAATTTCTTCAAAATTGTTCAGAATCATGAACTGAGATGACACAGATTGCTGAAAATTGAAAATCTTGACCTCCTTCAAAGAATTGATGCTCTGGATGAAAAAAGCAGGCTCCTTTATGCTGGTCTGAAAATTGTGAAGAACTTTGAAAAAGCACTGAATTTTGGTTCTCAAATCCGAATTGAAGAAAAACTTTTGTTTGTTGCTCCTCTCTAACTTGGACGCCACATGCAAAAAAATATGAAAATCGAAAGACAAGGATGCCTTAAATAAGTTTGAGGATGAGAAAATCTGCTTTCTTTTTTTTGCTTTCACTCCTTTCAACCCTAGCCTGAGCTTGTGCATTGAACTTGGACGTTTTTCTTCTCCATGAAATTTTGAAATTTTTGAAAATTTGGCGAAGGCATGGGTTCTTGGGCGCCCTTCTTGGCCGGAGGCACCTATCTTCATCAAACTTAGTCATTTTTCTCTAAGTTTCAACTTTTTCTTGATTTTAGACCCCAGTTTGAATTCGATCTTCGGCCTCCAGATTGATCCTACGGATGTGCTGAATGATTCATCGAGGAGCTCAATCGAATCTGGCGAGATTGTTCTGGAGGCAACTTTGGCTAGAAACTTCATTTTGACCTTCAAAATCATGGGCGCCCATCTCCTCCTGGGGCGCCCAACTTTCCCAGTGTCGGCCATTTTTAAGTTCTCCAAGTTTTGCTTGTTTCCCTTTGATCTTCTGATGAATTCTTGATTCCAGGAGCTAGATTGATCCGATCGACTGACTATTGGATTCACCGGATAGCTTCATTGGATAGCTTGACTGATTTTGAGGGGGGTCTTTTGGATACTACATCTTCGGAAAGTTGAATTTCGGGGGTCAAAAGCTTGGGCACCCCTGGCTAGCTGGGGCGCCCAACTCTTCCAGAGTTGGAATATTTTCTGTGTTTTTCACCTTGCTTTTGACTTCTGATGTCTTGCTCACGTTTCTCCCTCTATTCCACTTTCGATATCTGATGACTACCAACTTCGACGAATGTGTTGATGATTGTGTTGGAAAGTTGCTTCAAATCTGAAGAAGTCATGTTGGAGATATCGACTACAAATTCATCCATTTAGGCCCTCAAAAGCTTGGGCGCCTATCTCCTTCTGGGGCGCCCAACTCCTCCAGACTTGCCATTTCTGCCTGATTTTCATCCTTCAAAGTTGAACCTTCATTTTATACCTTCAGTTTGATCTAGATTTGCAGGTGATTGACAAGTCTGATGATCTAACAGAGACATCCAGTGCGAAGCTGATAAATTCTGCCGAGATTGAACACATTTGCCCATAGTTCCCAGACTTAGAAATTTTTCTGATATTTTCCTGGTTTGCATTCTACCTCTTCGTTGGAACCTCTCTGTTTGAATTCGAATTATAGATGATTGGTTGATCTGATGACTGTGTTGTCGGACGCACTACGGAGCTGGGGAGATTCTGAACAACATTGCCTAGGAGTACAAACCCTATTTTACCATTTGATGCCCTGAAAAGTTAGGCACCTATCTCACTCTAAGGCACCCATGGCTGGCACAATTAGTTTTTATTCTGCAGATTTCAACTCCTTCCTTTGTTTGATGTGCATGCATTTGCCTTGCTCGTTGAAGATGAAAAATTTTCTAAGGCATGAGTGTTTGGGCGTGTAGACTGAGCTCGGGCACCTGGAGTCTCCAGTGTTAGCCAAAATTTTTCATTTTTCAACTTTCACAACTTCCTTTCTCCATTCTTCAATCTACGTGCACGTTCAATGTTTGAATGTTTGAATCTGACACCTGGCAGTTGACTGATCATCCATTAATGGCTTCAGAGTTCCTGAAATGCTTTATGAAATTAAAAAAGCAGAATAGACACACTAGGGCAAAACTGATCATTTTGTGATTTTGACTGCGCCAGCCTGATGAGGAAGTATTTTCGACCAATCAAAATCAGTTTGAACCCTAGAAGCCAAACTTTCTATTTTTAGAAATTTTCTATTTTTAGAAAATTTTGCAGGCATCTGTTTCAAAAGAAACCCAAAAAAAGTTTCTATTTTTAGAAAGTTTCTAAAAATAGCAATTTTCCTAAAAAGTAGGGCCGAAAAACCGAGATCTGGGTTTTGTAGATTTGGTCGCTCTGAGCAGACCCAAATCATCAGATTTTGAAAATTTCAAATTTTTGCCCCCCATGCAAAACACGCAAACCCCAATTTTGACCTTTTTTGACAAATTTGACAAAACTTTTACTCATTTCTTCAAAATGCGCAAGTGTAGCAAAAATTTTAATTTGGGGTACAACACTATCGCTACCACTGATGATAGTCTTGGGTGTCCCGTGAAGCCTGAATACCTCCCTAAGAAAATAAATCTGCCACTTGCATTGCTGTAAATCCTGCAAATATGGCAAAAAAGTGAGCAAATTTAGTCAATCTATCCACTACCACATATATATTGTCCTTCCCCTGCACCTTTGGAAGCCTTGTGATGAAATCCATTGATATGCTTTCCCATTTCTGAGTAGGAATGGGAAGAGGCTGCAATAAACTAGCGGGATAAGTATGCTCATTTTTGTTCTGTTGGCATACTTGGCACTCACGGACGTACTTAAGTATGTCATCTTTCATCCCTTTCCATGAGAATCTCTCACGGATCTGCCTATATGTCTTATAATAACCTGGATGACTAGCCATCTGAATGTCATGGAAAGCCTTAAATATGTACTCTCTCACCTTAGAATCAGGAGTCAACCATATTCTATCCTTGTAATAAATGAGGCCATCCTTCACCTGGTATCTATCATCCTATAAAGACCCATCAAGAATGTCGTTTGCAAGTGCATTCTTTGATATGATGTTAGGATCTAGGATTGTTGCACGTGAACAATAGCTTTTACAACGATTAAATTGAAGGTCTTTAAAATGTAATTAACATAATTGAAATGCTTAAATGAATAAAGCAATAATAAAGTGATGAACAAAAATAAAGAGAGATAGAAGAGAGAAGAAAAAACACAAGTTGATAATGGAGTTCGCCAATATGGCTACGTCTTCAGGCCCCTCTCCAACAAAGTGACTGATCCTTGATTATACTCCAGAAAATGGTTTACAACGCATTACAACTATTACAAGTCTCCTCCTGGTTTGCAAGAGCTACAAAGTTCCCCTCCTTCAAGTGCAAGCAGAATAACACTACTCCAAAACACAGAGTTAACACAAAAACTCACCAAGAAAAATTCTCTCAAAACAATCACCACTTGGTTCCCAAAACTCCCAAACTCCCCCCTTTTTATACATAAAATTTACTCAATTTGGCCTAAAACCAAATGATTTATAAAATCACCCATATCTCCAATTTTTACAATAAAATCTAAATAATATCCCCTTGATAATCCTTTAAAAATTATGTCAACCCCTTTAATTATTATTTTTTAAGTATTATTAAGCCCCTTTAGCATCTCATGAATTCGGGCTAATGTTATTTTAGGGATCTAAATCTTTAATTAAGGGGTTAATCTTTTAATTATGGGAGAAATCGGCTTATAGATGTCTATAAAACACGACGCCCGCAAAATACTCAACACCATTGATGGCGTGATGGTTGTGCATCATTTTAGGGGCGGGGAGGTCAGGTGGTTGACCCCCATCCCTACTATTTTTAAAATGCAACTTCCAATCGTTATTCAACAAAACAAAGCGTTGTCATGTATAAGTCAAGCTGCGATCTTTGGTCTAATGGTAGGCGGATGTGTTGGTAATTGGGTAAATGTAAACTGTTGAACCTGTTCCAACTACCGGAGGAGAGTTAACTCGCAGTGCCACGTGGCAATTTATGATTCGCTGGAAAGTACCACGTGTCAAACTTTGATTCACTAGAAAATGCCACATGTCAGACCATGTTTGTGCCACGTCACTGTACGGTGTTGACTGTGCTGCCATGTCACCATTTGCCACGTCACCACTGCCATGTCACCACCTGCCACGTCACCACTGCCACATCACATGCTAACATCATCATTTTGACTAGTCAACCCTTTCAACTAAAACTTTGACTTGGCGTAACTTTGGCATACGAACTCCATTTTCGACGAAACAAACGGCGTCGGAATCATGGCAATGAGCTCTTCGACATGATATTGTTTTTGACCATTTTTGAGATGATCAAAGTTTTCACCTTTTTGACTGGCCTTTGTACCTGGTTTGACCCCAACCTTGACCAGGCGTAACTTGAGCATATGAGCTCCTTTTTCACCTGTTCAAGTTCATTCGGTTCCGTTTTCTGAGCTCTTCAAAATGATGCTGAAATCTGGAGCATGTGGAACACTTCAATTTTCGATGACAAGTATCCACCTGGATCAGTCCTCCCCACTGAAGAGCTTTTGAACCTCCTAAAGTTACATTTATTTAGAATTTAAGTTAGGGCATCGCCTCCCCACTTGTCCTGTATCACCTGTCCATTTGTACACCTGTCTCTACACCTCCATCAGAACTGCAATAACATTGTTAAACATATACATCATTCTATCACTTCCATAAGCATCTACATCAACTGTTATAGCCATTAACAAATAAACATGGACAAATATCAAGCTAAGTAACAATGCAGATACAAAAGCAAATGAATCAACATGTCTATCTTTCACAACAAGAACATTTTTACCCAAGGGAATCTCCAAATTCCCAACCAAAAGTTGCGGACTTGGATCATCAATGCTTTCATTTACTTTTTCCTCATGTTGTACTGTTGGTGTGTCGTCCAACATCTAATTAGCCTTGATTACTGTTGACGTGGTTTTCGCAACCGCACCAACACAAAATAAAGTTTCCCAACGGATACCCTATCCTCTCTTGAACAAAGTTTCCTGCATGCTAAGATTGCGAGATAGATCATACATTTAACTCCAAGGTTCCTTAAATGCGAATAGTCTTAGTTGGCTTGATGTGATTTTGCTGGTATTTCAAGGGGACTTACACAATTGTTCGACAGCTGACAATAGACAGTGGACTAAGGGCTTTATTGTAATTCGAATGATTTGGCAAGTGAGCACAAGTTTCCTAATCCTAACCAGAAATGAACTGAAATTAAAAATGAGTGTAGGGCCTAAGAAGTTTATGTTCTACTCTAAGGCGTGGGACATGGCGATCAATTCTTACAGACTTCAACCGGGCCTTGCTTTGCCTCGCTTCGGACAGCTTCCACAAAACCGGTGCAATCTTCAGAGGAGTGGCGAAAGATGTTCAAATTATAACTCAACATGCAAGTACCATCAAGACGATGCATACAAACACGTGAATCACAATCGAAGTTAAGTTTGAAAAGTAGTCCAGTTGACCACGCAGGGCGAACCCACCGTCAGCGAGCCCGCTAGTGGTATGGATGAGCGAAGTCTTGTTCAAATCGAGCACCACATTCCACAATTACGAAGTACTTGCATGAAATGAAATCTACTTTACTTTAAGCTACTTCAAGTTGCTACGTGAATTGGAAGGACGAAGAAGCCTCAACAAATACTCATAACAAAGAAGAAATCACCATCAATGAAAATTCTTTTATTATGAAAGCATTCACGACAACTTCTTACAAAGTATTCAAAGGGAAGACTTTCCTTTCTTTTCAATCTAAACTATACTATCAAACTACTCTACTTTCTACTCTATCAATTTCTCTCTACTCTCTGCTATCCTAACTCTGATCTAATTCTAATTTCTAATGAGGGGGACTCCCCCTTTTATAGATGGCCAAGTCCAATGGACGGCTCAGATTACAATCGGCTGGATGGCCCAAATTGTGCCACCTCAGCCCTAAACAAGATTCACCCTATAAACCGCCACAATGGAGAGTGGGGCAATAAATGAGCAATTAATGGCCACCATCTTCTAGAAGATTCCCTGTAAACGCTCACACCGTTTTCGATCTTCTTCTTGACGCTTGTTCTTCAACTCTTCTTGTCACTTGAGTTATACTAAGTCCCAACACTTAGCCATTTTTCGCAACTTTTCTTCCTTCGAGGTTGAAATGTCATCTTGGATTATTTTCTTCATCACTTAAGTCATCACCGCCTGGTCTCGACGTTCCTCCTGCAAAACAAGCAAGGAGAAGGGTATTAGAGCACTTCATAATATAAATTCACTTTACTTACCAGGATTTTCATGTTTTGATCTCCAAGGGTTCATCGTCTTCAATAGCCAACTTTGCTTTCAAATTCTTCATGCCTTAGCCAATTTTCCAACCCATCTTGCATTCTGCCTGGTGCACTTCACTCTGATATTTCATCCAACTCAGACTCGAGAAAAAATGCTTTCATCAGGAATTTGATCAAAATTATCTAGGCGATCACCTTCAAATTCATCCGCCGAAGCATTTTATCTTCAACAACATCATTTATTCCTTGCCTTAGAAAATTTTTCAAACTTTTACTTAGGAAATTTCATCAATCCTGTGCCCATCAAAAATCTTCATCCTGAAGGCTACGGCGAAGCATGGAAGACTTTAAAATCAACTTCTCATCGGAGATCTTCAATACCCAGAAGAAAATTTTCTTCAGAATTTGTTGAATTCATGGGTGTACAACGAACGGGTTCATTTAATTTTTCTTGAATTTTGAACCTTGGAAAAAATAATTTTTAACAAATTTAATCCCGTTCCTTCACCACTGTGAACATTTCTTTGCTCTGACTTGAAAATCTCATTGCTCCTGCAATATTGCCACTCACTGACTTTTCCACTGGCAACTTCATCCGTGCTTCAGAAAAAAAATGAAAATTCATCACCTTCAGAGTCTAGGCGTATTTTCTTAAGGAAGAAAATACTTGTGCCTTAGAAAAATTCTGAATCACCTTGCATTTTAGAAAATTTTGCCTTAGGAAATTTTATTCAACTTCGTTCACCTTGCCTGTGAAGAAAATTTCATTACATCCACTCACTTAGAAAAAATTATTTCCATTACCTTGGGCGCATATTATATCATGAAGGACATTTTCATTTAAAAATTCCAACGCCTAGTAAACTTTAATCTCCCCCTGGGCGCATTTGGCTCTTCATGAGGAATATTCAACTTGTCTAGCAATATTTTTGTTCAAATCTCCACCTTACACACTTGGGCGCATATCACACTTGAGGAAGGATAACATTTCTAACGCCTTCCCTTATTGTTCATCACTTAGCAATATCATCCCTCAAGTCTAGGCGCATCCCATACTTCATGAGAGAATACTTCACACTTCAACGCCATAGTCATTTTCACTCATTTCACCCTCAACACCTTTATCTCATTTACCACGCCTCACCTCATATTCATTTTAACATGGCGCATATTAGCATGTGTGAAGGATTAACATTTACCACGCCTTCTTGTGACCTTTCATCTCCCTCATTTTTGTCTTTACATGCCCTCACTTGGGCGCATTTCAGCATATGAGGAGGATAAGCATGTTGACGCCTTGACTTGTCTTTTTCAAACTTATTCTACCATGCAGCTTGGGCGCATTTGGCATGTAGTGGAGGATGGGAGCAAATTTGAGGTGGTGGAGGATGAAATATGTTGACCTCTTTGACTTCCTTTATGAACTTGGGTGCATTCTCTACATGGTGAGGGATGAGTTTGACACTTAGAAACTTTTCTTGATGCCTCTTGTAGCTAGGCGCATTTTGGCATAGGAGGTGGATAAACTTTGTTGACCTCCTTGACTTTCTTGAGAGGTTGGCGCATTTTGCCATGTGAGGTGGATGAGAGTTATACTTAGAAAATTTTGCTATCAACCCTCTCAAAGTGGGCGCATTTTGCTATGTGTGCAGGATAAACCCAACACTTAGAAATTTTTTCAAACACATCTTGCTTTGTGAGGAGGGCGCATTTTACCCCTGGAGGTGGATGAAACACTTACAATATTTTGAACATGCTACTTCCTTGAGCTGGGCGCATTTTAGCTAGGCAGGAGGATTTTTATTGTGACTTAAAAAATTTTATGTCCCTTCATCCTTGAGGGCGCATTTTCATGTTGATACAGGATGAAGTCTCAGACTTAGCCGTTTTTCTTTGTCTTTGCCCGTTTCTTACTATAAATAGTAAGTCTCTTGATTTTCACACCTCCGAGACTCAGATTGTTTTGAAATTTTAAACACTGCATCCTCGCGACCTTGTTACCCTATTGACACTGCTATTTCGGGTTGGCCTGCTATTTTTAGCCCATTTCTGAAGGTGGTTTGCTATTTATAGTAACTGCTCGCTTCTGATACCTCCACAACTCTGTTGATTTGAAATTCGAATGATGCGCTCCTCACCACGTGACCTGCCTGCTGACATCGGCGCCTGTTGCTGACTTGCTATTTTTAGCCTGTTTCCAAAATGACTTACTATAAATAGTAAGTGCTCCGTTTGCCCTCAAATTTTATCAACAAATAGCTTGAAGGATGTTGATCGCGATGGTATACACTGGTTTTCGAAAATTCTGACCTTTTACCCCTCTTTTCAGGCCCCGAAGCTGGAAACCCTAATTTGTTCTGCATGCATATCAAATGACCTCTGTTTATTTTCATTTATGTTGTATTGCGATCAGTTCGTGATTCTGAAGTGCTGGGAGGCGGCTGTCGAGATGTATCTGCTAAAAATAGTAAGTTCCTAAATGAGTGACCATCTCCGTTTGCATGTCACATCACTGCGAAGCTCTCGAAAAACCCATAAGGAATATGTAGACATGCAAAGAAAACCCTGACATGCAAACCCTAAAAATAGCCTCTGAAGGCTGAACTCTGAAAGTTATCATCTCATTTTGCATGTCACACCATCGCGAAGGTCTCAGAAAACCCAAAAGGAATCCTCAGACATGCATTGAAAAACTTTGCACCTAAGCCCCGAAATCTACTTTGGAAGCTGGACTGCTAAAAATAGCAAGTTGTCAGTTTCAGCTCAAATTTTGCCAGTGAGCAGCTTGGTATTTTTTGAATGCAATGTGACTGTTAAAACTTCAAAAATGCTGAAAAATTGCCTGTAATTGCACACTTACTAAAAATAGTAGGTGACTGGAATCTGATGAAATTTCAGTGGAAGCCTGCTGGAAGCACACTGACAGCAATGTTAATCTTTGTTTTCAATTTGTTCACCTCATTTGACCTCAAATTGGCAAGGAAGTTCAAAACCCTAATTTTCCAGACTTGGCCAAATTCACGTTTAAGCTCAATGGCGGAGACATCCCCGGAAAGACAGACAGCAGAAAGAGAGGGAGAGAGACAAAACCAAAGCCAAAAGACCAGAAAGGAGCAAAAATTAGGGGGTACCCATTTTGAATGGGGCGATGTGTGAAAAGGTCACAACAATTACCTCAAGTTCATGTCTAGAACCACCTGAATTAACAGACATAAGAGAAAAATCTTTACTTGCATTAATCACCCTTTTCAACTTCCTTGTGTTTGCAAAAGATCTATTAGTCTTGATTATGTGGGAATGTACAATATACCTGATACCATCTTTAAACAGTGATAATGATTAAATTCCCTTTAGAAAATAGCCTTCCGAGCATACAAATATGGGCTACCCAACACTATCCCACAGACATCTAGTGGAACCACATCAAACTGCACCTCATCAACATACTTACTTGTGATTGCAAACCTTAAAACACATTGCCTTGTTACTTGCAATTCATTATTTTCGCAAACCCAGTCTAGTGGATAAGATTTCTGATGCAGTGTAGTTTTCAATCCTAAATTCCTTACAAAATTTTATGAGATTAAGTTAATTTGAGATCCACTATCTATGAGAGTATCAATTTTAGTGTGCTTAGCAACAACCCTTATGTGAAAAAGCTCATTTCTTTTCTTATCTTCAGGAACATCATAGACTAGAGAAGTAGAAGCACAACTAGCAACAGAAACATTGGTAACAGAAGCCTTACCTTTCAATCCCATTGCTATTATCTTAGTTTCGTCTTCAGACTCTGAACCAAGATCCATAACAACATTTGTAGACTCCTTACCTTTTTGTTTACGAGCCCATTTTGGCTTCAATTCTAGATGCAACTGCCAGCAATGATCTTCATCAGACCTTTCCTGTCACAATGAGAGAATGAGAGCTTATCATCCTTCTTCTTAATTGTAGCTGTCTTCTTACCCTTTCCTTTATCTTCAGATTTACCTTCAAGCTTAGATGGCTTCTTATCAAACTTATCAATGAAAGTACTCTTACCTCTTGACTCTAAGTGTGTAGCTTGTACACAAACTTCATCCAGATTACTAGGATTCAAAACCAAAATAGAAGTCTTCGATAAGAGTGCAAACCACCTATGTACTTAAGCAAAGTGTCCTGGGTGTACAATGGGACATTCAATGCAATAGCCCTTTTCCTGAATTCATGGGTGTACTCTTGGACAGTTTGACTTTTCCCTTGCCTAAAAGTTTGCCAGTTCATCATTAACTGTTGCATACGGCCTAGGGGATAAAATTTCTTTTTAAGAGCATTAACAAATTTTGCCCAAGTTAAATTGACTCTACCATGTTGTGAAATTTTTGCCCGAGTTCTACTCTCCCACCAGGTGAGAGTTGTTTCTCCCAAATGAAGAGGAACTAACTGGATCCTAGAAGCATCATCTAAGAGACCTTGAACTCTACAGTACACTTTTCCCTGCTGAACCCAGTCATCTAATTTCTCAGCATTTAATTCCCCACAATACTTACGTAGATCAAATTTTAAATTCAATTTAATTTTTGGCTTATGGGCACCCTTGAAAGGATTAGCAAAAGAAGTAGAATTAGTAGAAGGAGAAGACGGAGAAAAAGGAGAAGATGGAGGAGGAGTTTTTGGAGGCTCATCAACACCTCTTGGCCTTTTCCCTTTGTCTATTCGATCTTCACGCTTCTCTCACTTCGAAGTATCTCCTTTTTCACGCTTCTTCCATTCTTGTCTTTCCCGATAGAGTTCATCCACCATAGCCTTCATTTCAAGGAAAGCTTTCTGAAAGCTTCTTTCATTGAGCTTCAGAACTTCACGTTCAGTTACCATTTCTGACATTTTCAATGGCCTTCATTTCCCGATCTTAGGATTATACTCAGCAAGTGTGCCTTCACCTCGTTGGCTCTTCGCTCTCGTTATCAGTCACCCGTGCTAACACCAATCGAAACAAAGCTCTGATACCACTTGATCTGATGCTAGGATCTAGGACTGTTGCACGTAAACAATAGTTTTTGCAACAATTAAATTGAAGGACTTTAAAATGTAAGTAACGTAATTGAAATGCTTAAACGAATAAAGCAAAAGAGAGAAGACAAACACAAGTTGATAACGGAGTTCGCCAATATGGCTACGTCTCTGGGCCCCTCTCCAATAGAGTGATCGATCCTTGATTATGCTCCAGAAAATGGTTTAAAAGGCATTACAACTGTTACAAGTCTCCTACTGGTTTGCAAGAGCTACAAAGTTCCCCTCCTTCAAGTGCAAGCAGAATAACACTGCTCCAAAATACACAATTAACAAAAAAACTCACCAAGAAAAATTCTCTCACAACAATCACCACTTGGTTCCAAAAACTCCTAAACTCCCCTCTTTTTATACATAAAATTTACTCAATTTGGCCTAAAACCAAATGATTTATAAAATCACCCATATCTCCAATTTTTACAATAAAATCTAAATAATATCCCCTTAATAATCCTTTTAAAATTATCTCAACCACTTTAATTATTTATTTTTTAAGTATTATTAAGCCCCTTTAGCATCTCATGAATTCGGGCTAATGTTATTTTAGGGATTTAAATCTTTAATTAATGGGTTAATCTTTTAATTATGGGAGAAATCGGCTTATAGATGTCTATAAAACACAACGACGCCCGCAAAATACTCAACACCATTGATGTTGTGATGGTTGTGCATCATTTTAGGGGCGGGGAGGTCGGGTGGTTGACCTCCGTCCCTACTATTTTTAAAATACAACTTCCAACCGTTATTCAACAAAACAGAGCGTTGTCATGTATAAGTCAAGCTGTGATCTTTGGTCTAATGGTAGGCAGATGTGTTGGTAATTGGGTGGTCATGGGATCAAATCCCATCCACCTCTTTTTTGGTAAATATAAATTTTCGAACCCATTCCAACTGCCGGAGGAGAGTTAACTCACAGTGCCACATGGCAATTTATGATTTGCAGGAAAGTGCCACATGTCAAACTTTGATTTGCTAGAGAACGCCACATGTCAAACCATGTTTGTGCCCCGTCAATGTACGGTGCTGACTGTGCTGACATGTCACCACTGCCACATCACATGCTGACATCATCATTTTGACTAAACCCTTTTAACTAAAACTTTGACTTCGCATAACTTTGGCATATGGACTCCGTTTTCGACGAAACAAATGGTGTCACAATCATGGCGACGAGCTCTTCAACATGATGTTGTTTTTGACCATTTTTGAGATGATCAAATTTTTCACCTTTATGACTGGCCTCTGTACCCGATTTGACCCCAACATTGACTAGTGTAACTTCAGCGTCTGAGCTCATTTTTCGCCCGTTCAAGTTGCGTTGGGTTTCGTTTTCTGAGCTCTTCAAGATAACGCTAAAATTTGGAGCATGTGGAACACTTCAATTTTCGACAAGTATCCACCTAGATCATTCTTAGCATAGTCAGCCTCTATTTTTTCCTTCCAATCTGCTGCTATAACTGAAATGGAGCTCAATTGTGGTCTTCTAGACAAAGTTTCAGCCACTACATTCTTTTTCCCTTTGACATATTCAATGTCAAAGTCATATCCCTGAAGTTTACTCATCCATTTCTGCTGCCTCTCATTAAGATCCCTCTGATTAAGAAACTACTTAAGGCTATTATGATCCGTCTTCACTACAAATCTGCCCCCAACAAGGTATTGTCTAAACTTGGCAAGTGTGTGCATGATTGCCAACATCTCCTTGTCATAAATAGAGTAATCTCTCTCACCACCTCTCAACTTCTTGCTCTCAAAATCTACAGGGTGTTTATTCTGCATGAGAACTGCACCTATGCCTTCACTTGAGGCATCACACTCAAACTCGAAAGGCTTGGAGAAGTCTGGAATAGCTAAGACTGGGTACATGTTCATCAACTGTTTGAATCTATCAAAAGTTTATTGTGCCAATTTAGACCATTCAAATGCCCCTTTTTTGGTTAAATCGGTAAGTGGGGAGCCAACTATGAGAATCCCTTGACAAACCTTCTTTAGAAACCACAAAGCCCGAAAAATCCCTTCAACTGTGTAAGGTTTGTAGCCAATCAAGAATAGCCTTGATCTTTTCAAGATCAACGCTAACTCCCTTAGAGCTCATAATGTGCCCAATATACAATAATTTTGTCATGCCAAATTCACACTTGGACTCCTTAGCAAACAAAGATTCACTCTCCAAAATACTCAACACCTCATCTAAATGTCTCAAGTGCTCCTCCCATGATCTACTGTAAATAAGAATATCATCAAAAAATATCAAGACAAACTTACGCAACTACTATTTGAAGACTCTATTCATGCAAGACTGAAATGTGGCAGGGGCATTAGTCAAATTGAAGGGCATAACAAGGAACTCAAAATGTCTATAGTGGCGTTTGAACGTTGTTTTCTCAATGTCCTCCTCTCTAACTTTGATTTGATGATAACCAGACCTCAAATCTATCTTAGAAAAATAGATTGCTCCATGTAGCAAATCAATCTGTGGGATGGGATATCTATTTTTAATAGTTTTCTTATTGAGTGCCCTGTAATCTATGGACATGCACATAGTCTCATCCTTCTTCTTCACTAGAACCACTGAAGAAGCAAATGGACTCTTGCTCAACCTGATATGCCCCATGTCTAAAAGCTCCTTGATTGCCTTTTCTATCTCGTCCTTATGTCTCTTAGGGCGCCTGTATGGTGTAGTGATAAATGGTTTAGTACCCTCCTCTAACTCAATGATGTGCTCTATGCCTCTGTCAAGTGGCCTCCCAAGAGGTATACTGCCAAAAACCTTGCTTCGCTTAGTAAGCAAAGCCTATATGTTGGGTGGATATGAAAGTTTCTCCTCCTCTGTAATTGCGGGCATGACTATACACTCCATTGCCCACTCCACCTAGTCATGTTTGAAAAGCCTCTCCATACGCTTGCAAGAAACAACACGAGGCCCTCCATTTGATATCCCTCTCAATACCACATTCTTGCCCTCTGATTTGAACTTCAGCTGTAACGTCTGAAAATTGAGAGTGATCTCTCCTAGGGAATGCAACCATTGAATGCCCATCACTACATCTATGTCCCCAATGTCGACCACATAGAAATCATCCTTGAACTCGTGATTACTGTTGATGGGTGTTTTATGACCGCACCAACACAGAATAAAGTTTCCCAACGATTACTCTATCCTCTCTTGAACAAAATCTCCTGCATGCTAAGATTGCGAGAAAGATCATGCATTCAACTCCAAGGTTCCTTCATGCAGTGCATAGTCTCATTTGGCTCGATGTGACTTGTTGGTATCTCAAGGGGGACTTACATAATTGTTCAACCGGGGCTCAAAGAGAAAGGGATTTTCACAATCTTCGAAAGATGTGTCAATGAAGCACAGGTTTCCTAAACTAACCAGAAAAAGTACTGAATTGAATGGTTGTAGGGATTAGAAATACTATGGTCTACTCTAGGCGCGGGACGTGGAGATCAATTCTTGCAAACTTCAACCAAGCGCTACTTCGCCTCACTTCGGATAGCTTCCACATAACCGGTGCAATCTTCAAAGGAGGTAACTAGAGATGTTCAGATCACGATTCAACATGTAGACACCATCACAACGACGCATACCAACATATAAACCGTAATCGAAGTTAAGTCCACAATATTCCAGTTGACCACGCAAGGCAAACCCACCATCAGTGAGCCTGCTAGTGGTATGGATAAACGAAGCTTGCTCAAATTAAACACCACATTCCACAACTACCATCTACTTGCATGAAATGAAATCTATTTTACTCTAAGTTCTACTTTAAGATTCTATGCGAATTGGAAGGACGAAGAAGCTTCACTAGCTACTCACAACAAAAGATGGAACCACAAGCAATGATAACTCTTTTTATTATGAGAGTGTTCACAACAACTTCTTACAAAGCATTCAAATTGAAAACTTTCCTTCATTTTCAATCTAAGCTATTTGTCTCTCTATGCTCTATCTCTCAACTCTATGATCTATCTCTAATGAATCACAAATGAGGGGGGATGCCCCTTTTATAGATGGCCAAATCCAGTGGACGGTTCAGATTCAATTACAATGGAGGGCTCAGATTGAGCCACATATGCCCTAATCGAGATTCTTCCCTAAAAACCGCCACAAAGAAGAGGGGTAATAAATGAGCAATTAATGTCCACCATCATCTTCTAGAAGGTCATCGTCCAACAAGGCGTTTTCGTTCCCCTTTTCTTTGACCGCAAGTTCAACGAATCTAGCCAATACAGCATCAACTTCCTGAACTGAAATGGGTGGCACATGATTGAGCTGAAATTCGAGCACAGTAACCGTCTGCCCATGCCGAGTACAAGATTTTCTCCAAGCGACTAAGGCATCCTAAGTATTTTGGACAATGCTGGAGAAAGCCGAAACATTTTTAAAGTCCACCTAGGCGAATGATCCCACATCTGAGAAGAAGGGCCCCAATCTATTCTTTAGGTTGTCAGCAATCATCTCCTCCGGAGTCAATCTTCTAGCAAATATAGACTCAAGTGTATTCAGGACTCCCTCCAAAATGTTTCCCATGGGTTTTCTGACTCTAGCTGAATCTACTTGTGCTGCATCGAAGAAACCTCTACCAGTGACCACTAAAGAGTACCAACTGGTGAAGTCATATTTGTCACCCTTCCGTATCACGCCTCCCTCCACCAAAGCATGCAATGGCACGTGCATCAAAGCCTCCAAACGAAGAACAGTCTTAGTCTGATAGATATGAGTCTCGCTCCAGGCGTGATCAACGGTGTCCATGCATGCCAGAATGCTAGAGGCCTGCTGATAAGCATGAACGAGATCCTCCATGAATTTCTTTGCCTCAATGCAAACAGTGCCAATCCACTTATCTACCTCCTGAGTCACCTTCTTCAAATTTTCAAGTCCACTAACTGATTCCCTCGGAAGCTCGGCTAGGAGGTCAACTGCAGGGTTCTCCTGCCCACACGAACAGGCTAAATGTTGCACACAGCCAATCAGCGTCCTATGCTCCTTCAACTTTTTGTATTTTCCCTCTGTACGGAGCAATCTATCCTTGAGTGCCTGATAGGAATTATCACACTCCTAAATTATCTGAGCCCCTGTAGGGTGGCCTAGCTCAACAGTAGTAATCACATAGTTTTCTGGCATCTCCTCATCTTGATCGTACTCTTCTCTCGGGACAGCTATATGAAGTGTGCGAGAGCCTACTTCATCCATAGAAATCTTTGAGAATTTTCTGGCCTTCTTTTCTGGCGATGCACTGATCCTACTGAGGAGCTCTTCCGTCTCAATCGTCAGGTCAGTCTCCTCCTCGGGATCCCTTCTCATTCTCTCCCTTAGCCAATCTGGCACTGCCTGTTGTGGATCACAAACAATAAGAGGTTGCTCCTCTCTCACTTCTTCTTCATGTGCTTCCTCTCTATTAACATTCTGATGAGGCTCATCAACCTCCATCTGCTGGGTATCCTCTCTTGAAACCCGAGGCTCCTGCCCTGCAGTAGTCTCATCCTCTAATGTCGCCTCTATCTCTTGCTGGAAACAAGTGTCATTTGTCATTTCCTCTTCTTCCTCTTGTTGGTCACATCCTCTAGGCATATTGATGCTCTGACCAAATGACTCCCTACGGGGTGGCTGGTTTGCTTCCTGTAATTCTTGTTCTTCATTCAATCTATTTCTCTGACTCTCAAACAGTGAAACCTCCTGCACGCTTGTGGATCGAGCCTGTGACCGTAAGGTTGATGCCTCTTCTACTCTCTGGGGTACCGGCTAAACTTGTACCTCTCTTCGTGGCTCGAAAGTTTGGGCAACCTGTTTTCTTTTCTTTGTTGATGGCGGCCTCTGGTTGAAAGGAAGCCAAGTACACGGAGAAGCTTCCAACACTAATCTATCAAAGGAGAGAATGTGCAAATTTTTACAATTTCAAACCCTTAAAAGAATTACAATAAAGAAGATGCACATAACGTGTAAAGATAAACAGCAACAGAGATACAATAAAATCATACAACACCAAATTTACGTGGGGAAAACCCTCTCGGGGAAAAAACCCCACTCCAAAAGCCTGAACAATGTATTATCTGTAAACAATGGTTACAATACACTTGCAGTGCAAGCTTCTACAGGAGTTTATCAGTGTTACAATTTTGGAGTAATTTCGGCAACATAACGGTATCTCAACACAACTTCATTACTTCTCCAAAATACACAAGAGCTCCATATATAAGAGTTTACAATACATAAAATAAACATTTCCAAATTAATTGCCAAAGGCTGAAGATGCAACATGGAAAGCACCAAAAAGACTGCACAGGCACACAATAAGTTTCCAAACTGTCACCACATGCCAATCTTCAAAATCTGCACTTGCCAAAAAAACTGCTTTTTGAAAACTCACTTTCCACATGCAAACTCAACACGGAAATAGAAAATTCTTTTATGCACAACTCCACCTGTAAAAAACAGCTTTCTAACTTGGCTCCTCATTCGAATAGAAACTTGCAAGTTGTAACTCACAAAAACAAAGTGAGAAAATCAGCAACTTTCAATATTTAGAAAAAAACAAATCTTTGGAAAAAACCAAAGGTTGAGACATCTTTTTTTTCCTAACACTGGTCACCCATGAGATTGTAGGTGAGAGCAATTGACTTGCTTTTGAGTTTATTTACACGCCTCTCCACCCAACTCCTTGTGAATGTTAGAACCGGTATGCATAAGGTGTCCAAGTCCGTGATCTCCGGCTCGAACCAATCAAGTAGTGTTACCGGTGCATTTCTCACCGACTCATAGTCTGGTTGCATCACATTCACGTCTTCGTTCACTTGATCTGGAACTGGAACAACCTCGCATTCTCTGATCATCTTCAGCAGTAGCCTGGTAAACATCCTCCTCCTAACTTCAGCATCATCCTCCGCATTGGCCCAGATATCTTCAATGTGAACCTTGTGCCTGTACTCCACATTTTGCACCATTTTGATTTTGTTGTAAGGATCGAAATCTTGCCTACAGGTGTGGTACGTGAGGTGGAAGAACTGCAACTCATCCTTAGCTTCTCTAGTTGCCTGTAAGGAAGGACGGACTTCATTTGAATTTCCCATGGTAATCGGAAAGTTTAAACCTCCTTTCTTCTTCTTCTTCTGAATTTTGTCATAGGCAATGAGCTGCCTAGACACTTCTAACATTATCATCCTATGAGTGGGGTACCTCGGTAATCTGTATGGCTACGATGTGAACCCCTGTAGCCTAATGTAGGTGAACTTTGGAAGTTGGATAAACCAATATCCGTATTCTTCAATCAGCTCCTGAGCCTCCTTTGAAATTCTTTGTTGAGTTCTTCATTGAAGATCCCTTGTTATATGCATCGTGAAGGCATCATTCACCCTTTTATAGCTAGAAGTGTTGGTCAAGTGCAACTGCGAACAAGCCTCATAGATTTTAAACTGCCCAGGACCACATCCAATTGGCTCCTTGTACGTCATTCCTCTATACTTGGTCATCCAAGCCAACATATAAATAACATATGAACTCATGTAAAACATCCTTATCCTCCTCAGGTGCCTGTACTGCTCATCTAAATTGTTGCTTATCATCCTTTGCCCAATCAACACATTTCTTCCCCTCCATTACAACTCCGATGTAATAAAACATCCATGGCTCAAAAATATATGCTTGAGAGCTTCCATTTACCTGGTTGAGCATCATTATTAAGTCGCAGTACTCCTGCTTCACAACATTTGATATAATCTGATTAGGCAGCTTGGTGCGTAGAGGCCTGGGCTTTTGCATCCAAACTGAATTAATCCTCCTAGCACATCTCTCAAAAGAGGAGGCATACATCTTCTCAACTCTTTCCCTTGTTTTGTACACCATCCTATCAGAAGTGGGAAGTCCAAATGCCTCTCCAATAGCATCAGGCGTAAGATTGGCAAATAACTTGCCATCTGGAGAAACAATCATCTTTCGCTCTGGCCTATAACAATTGGTGCACTCCATGATTAATTCTAGACACTAAATGGCTGGTGGAAAACCAGCACCTGCATAAATTCCACTCTTCATGATATTGTGCGCAGTGACTGACGGAGGGTGGCCTCCTAGCCTGTACATTCATCCTTTGAGTGCTCCCAAGTTAAATGAGCCGAGGTTGGTATCCGTCAAGCCTCCCAATTTTGAAGTAAATTTTGATTCAGGAAGAAACGGCTTGCTGAGTTTATTTAATATTGCCTACCTAGATGCATTAGCCTTGCTTGTTTTAGCGTTTTCAACTTTGCCTGCAGCCTCTCCTCTTCCTACTTCAGCCATCCTGCAAAATGAAAGACAAGCATTAGAAACTTAACTTAGAAAAATTAACTTCGTGATGACCAGCATATGGAGCGAATTTCGAAAAAGAAATGTCTTCAGCACTGAAATTTCTGACTTCAAACCTCAACAATCTCAGCAGTCTCACTTCAAAGTTCAACACCTTCAGCAATACAATCTCTGGCACTTAGAAAAATTTCACTTCAGCAACCTCTCTTCACACTTTGATTTTTCTTCACTCTTTGAGTTTCAAGTTTGCACTTGCAGCCGTGAGGAGAAATGAAAACTTTCAAAGCTCTTATAACTGAGTCTGAGAATATCTTGGCTTCTAGAAGAACGCCCATTTTAGCAAACTCATTTAATTTTCTCCACTACTCTGAAGTAATTCGAATTTTCCCTCCTCTAGTAGTTTGCAACACTTGTTATTTTGAAAATTTGAAATTTCACCCCATTGACATCTCAAAAAATCTTCCTCTTTCAAGTATAGGCGTACTTCACTGTTAGCACTTTAAAATTACATCTCAGGAAATATTAAACCATGCCTTAGAAAATTTATCTCAGAAAACTTAGGCACATTTTATTTTATCCTTAGAAAAAATTTATTTCCTCTAGAAAATTTTCCCAATCCACAAGCCAAGCGTCCACTTTAACATCACAATCCAAGGCGTGGCATTTTTTAAAAAAATTATTCCCCTTAGAAAAAATATTCAAAGACCCACAAAAAAAAATCTCCCCTTAGAAAATATTTTTCAACTTAATTACTCATGGGTACACATGAAGGGGTTCATTTAATTTCTCACCCTTGAAAGATATTTATTTCCAATGCTTATTCTATCCTTCTCAATTTAGGCGCATTTTAAGGGGGCTACTTCCAGTTTTCCCTTCCTTAGAAAATTCTCTCCTCAACCTACTTCATCTTCGGCGCATTAGGGAGTGTGGGCTTCCATTTCAATGCCTTAGACAAAAATTCAATTACCCCTTCCAAGTTGGGCGCATTTCACCCCTTGCACTTTCATTTTCAACACTTTAGAGAATTTCAAGTCACTCTCCTGCTTGGTGGCAAGGGCACATTTCATAAGGGGAGCTTTTATTTTTTTACACTTAGAAAATTTCTCCAACTTGCAATATTGCTTTGGGCGCATATGATACCCCTTGTTTCCACTTTGATATGCCTTAGGCGCTTCCAAGTCACCTCCACAAACTGGGCGCATTTCAAGGGTGGTGCCTCCTTAGCTAGGGCGCATTTGGGGGGGGTCTTACCTCCAGTTTCAACACCTTAGACAAACTTATTGCCACCTTTACCATTTGGGCGCATCTAGGGGGTCCTCCTTCCATTTTAGATGTCTTAGACAAAATTTATGCCACCTATATGACTTGGGCGCATATGAGAGGTTGAGCTTCCAGTAGAGGGCGCATTTAGGGGGGGCTACTTCCATTTCAAACACTTATAAAAAATTCCAAGTCCTTACATCTTGATGGCCGCATCTTGAGGAGTGTTCTTCCATTTGTAAACACTTAGAAACTTTTCTAGCCTTCTTATTCCATGGGCACATCCAAGGGGGGTCTACCTCCAATTTCAAATACTTAGCAACTTTTTCATTAACCTCTCCTCAACATGGGCGCATTTGAGGGGGGTAGCCTCAAGTTTTGACTTAGACGTTTTTCATCCATCTCCATGAAGTTTGGGCACATTTCCTAAGTCAAGCTTCCAGTTGAGGGCACATCTATGGTGGTGTTCTTCCATTCCTCTCAAACTTAGAAATTTTTTCACCTTACTCCTCCATGATGGGCACATTTGATAGGGGCTACTGCCATTTTGTAACTTAGACAAGTTTTTTAAGCTTCCTCTTCTCAGCCTGAGCGCATTTGGGGGATGATGCTTTCATTTTTTTTCTTGCCTTGGACATATCTGAACACTTAGCCAATTTTTAGCCTGCCTACCCTCATTTACTATTTTTAGAAAGTTCTTGAATTTTTTGGACCCCTACTACTCCTGTTGACTTGAAATTTGCTCCACATGATCCCCGTGACCTGTTTGAACCGTTCACACTTGTCATTCATGTTGACCTGCTATTTTTAGCCCTGTTCTGGAGGTGACTTACTATAAATAGTAAGTAGTCGGATTGCGCTCAAATTTTACCAGTGGACTCCTTGAAGGATGCTGATCGCGATGGGATACATCAGTTTTTCAATTTTCTCGAGTTTTACCCCTCATTTTGAGTCTCAAAGTTGGGAACCCTAACCTAACTTGCATGTGCCTCAAATGATCTTCGTTTGACTCTGTTTCTGCTCTGTACTACTCTGCTCGTGAAACTGATGATCTGGGGGTTGCTAGAGTGAACCTACTAAAAATAGTAAGTGCCTGAAAAAGTGATCAACCACCTGTCGGAAGTGTTTGCATGTCATACTAACCGGGAGATCTCAAAAAACCCAAAAAATTGGTTTACATGTGAGCACCTACTAAAAATAGCAAGTCATCAACTTGGCTTGCATGTTACATCATCACGAAGCTCTCGAAATACCCATAAAGAATAGCCTAACATGCATTGAAAAATCATATATGCAAACCTTAAAAATTGCTCCCAAAGCCGAAACTGCTAAAAATAGCAAGTTGTCAGGATTTGCTCAAATTTTGCGTGCAAGAACTTTGAAGTGTCTTGAATCTAATGCAAGAATCAGTTTTGCAAAAACTCTCACAGAAAGGCCTCAAATAGGGGACTTACTAAAAATAGCAAGTTGTCTGATTCAGCTCAAAATTTGCAAGCAGGTAGCTCAAAGTGCTCTAAGCGTGGTGTAGCAGTCAGAATTTCAAAAGTCTCAAGAGAAAGGTCCCAAATTGAGCACTTACTAAAAATAGTAAGTTGTCAGAATTCAATGAAATTTTGATGAGAACCTGTTGGAAGCTTTCTCATTGCAGTGCCAAGCTCAGACTTCAATTTGCTCACTCAATTTGACCTCAAATTAGCCCAAAGAATACAAAACCTTAATTTCACAGACTTAGCCAACACTTTAACTTAGCCTCAAAAGATGGGCACATCCCCAGAAAGACAGACAGAACCGAGAGAGACAGCAGGAAAACCAACCAAAACCAAAGCCAAAAGACCCGAATGGAGCAAAAATTAGGGGGACCCAATTTTGAATGGGGTGATGTGTGAAAAGGTCACAACAGTTACCCAACCGGATGCCAAGCTATGGAATCATCTGAGTGCAGTTAATGGTGAAACCATCTACAACCGTCACTCTAAACCCATCAACCTCCTGTGTCTGGAGTACCCTATGTGCTACAAGTCCCTCATCAATAAAATTGTGTAGCAGACAACGAACCCCTAATCATGTGTGTTGATGTGATTTTCGTGACCGCACCAACACAGAATAAAGTCGCCAACGGCTACCCTATTCTCTCTTGATCAAAGTATCCAGTACGTTGAGATTGCGAGAGAGTTCGTGCGTTCAACTCCAAGGTTCCTTCAGTGCAATAGAATGCCCTCAATTGGCTTGATGTGTTTTTGCTAGGATTTCAAGGGGACTTACGCAATTGTTCAGCAGCTGATAGCAGATAGCAGATTAAGGGCTTCACATGGTTCGAATGATTTGGCAGGTGAGCACAAATTTCCTAACACTAACCAGAAATGAACTGAATTTAAATGAGTGTAGGGATAAGAAGGTTCTAAATTCTACTCTAAGACGGGATGTGGGATTAATCTCAACAGACTTCAACCAAACTCTGCTCCACCTCGCGTTGGACAGCTTACACAAAGTTGGTGCAATCTTCAAGGGAGTGGCAAGAGGTTTTCAAGTCGCAATTCGGCATCAAGACACCATCAAGACGATGCATGCCGAGACGTAAATCACAACCGAAGTTAAGCTTGTAAAATTTTCCAGTTGACCACACAAGGCAAACTTGCCGTCAACAAGCTGCTAGTGGTATGGACTAAAACGAAGTTGCCTTGATTAACACCACAAATCCACAGCTAACATCTACTTGCATGAAAATGAAATTACGCTACTTTACGCTACTTGAAGTAGAAGGGATGAAGAAACCTTGCTAGCTGCTTATAACAAAGATGAATTCACCATTCAATGAAAGATCTTTTATTATAATAGTTTTCACAACAATCTCTTACAAAGTTTTAAAGGGAAAACTTTCCTTTTCCTTCAAACTATGCTATGCTAAGCTATTACAACTAAAGTCTCTCTGCTCTACTCTCTAGTCTGATCTAGTGTCTAACTGAAATACAAATGAGGGGGGGATGCCCCTTTATATAGCTGGCCAAGTCAAATGGACGGCTCAGATTACAATCGGCTGGATGGCCCAGATTGTGCCACCTCAGCCCTAAACAAGATTCACCCTAAAAAATCGCCACCAAGAGGAGTGGGGTAATAAATGAGTAATTAATGTCCACCATCTTCTAGAAGATTCATGTTTGTAAATGCGTTCACACTGTTCTTCTTTCTGACTGCAAACTAGATGAGTCTGATCATCCTTGCTTCAACTTCTTTCTCCCACTCGACGATGATTCTCCTCCTTGATGTTGTTCTTCAACCTTGAAGTACTTGATGGTGACCATTAACACTTGGGTTTCCATTTTTTTCTCCATCCTGAGCTTTGAAAACATTTCTTCTTTGCCACCTAAGTTGGGCACATACTAGGTCTCGACACTTAGCCATTTTCTCCAAGTATTCGCTTCATCTCCCCAAGTCATCATACCTTGGCCTCAGTGTTCACCCTGCAAAACAAGCAAGGAGAAGAGCATCAGAACACTTCATCATATAAACTCACCTTACTTACCTGATTTTCATGCTTTAACTTCCAAGGTATGAGTGATCTCTGGATCTGATAGGGTTCATCGTTTTTCTCTAGCCAACTTTGCTTTCTTCATGATTTTTCAACATCTGTAGGCTGGCCATATAACACTTGTGCATCATATTCCAATGCCTTAGAAAAATTTCATCCTCCCCAAGTTCATATTTAAGAGATGCATTTTTAAAATCATCTTTTGAAAGTGTTAACTTCAACTGCATCTTCTTCAAGAAATTTATTTCACCAGCTGAGGTGTTGATAACTTTGACTTTATTCATCTCTAGCTAAAGAAGACTATCTTCACGAAGAATTTGAGCAAATTCACCTAGGCAATCAACTTCAAATTCATCAGCCAAGGCATTTTATTTCAACAACACATTTTCCCTTCTTGCCTTAGAAAAAATTTCAAATTTTTACTTACGAAATTCATCAATCCGATGCCCAACAAAATCCTCATCCTGAAATCCTTGGTGAGTTGTGGAAGACTTTAAAATCAATTTCTCATTGAAGACGTCCAGTACCCAGAAGAAAATTTCCTTCAGAAAGCACCAAATTCATGTGTCTACAAACGAAGGGGTACTTTTAATTTTTTTGAATTTCAACCTTAGAAGAATATTTATCAATCAAAGTCTACTCTTATTCTTCACATCCGGGTGAATTTTCTTGCTATGTCCTGACAATCTTCATCAACTTCATGAAGCTGGCACCTCCCGACATGTTTCACAGCCAATTCATCCCTGCCACAGAAAATTTCATCACCTTGTCAAGCTTAGGCGTAATTTCCTCTAGAGGTGGAATTTTATGCCTTAGAAAAAATTTATTGTCTCAATGAACATGGGTGCATTTGGAGGTTTGGAAGGAATTTTGAATACTTAGCATTTTATTCCCCACTATCTTTCTTCACTTTATGCACATTTAGCTTGGGGTGGAGGGATTCATCAACCTTTTTCTAGAATCATTTTGGACTTGGGCACATATTGCATGTCTAAGAGGAATTAATTTCCATGCCTATAGAATATTTTCACTTTATCCCTCAGTCTAGGAGCAATCAAGGGTCTCTACTTCAAGTTTTGAATACTTAGAACAAATTTTCAATTAACTCCTCAAGCTAGGCGCATATGAGGGGTAGAGCTTCAAGTTTCACATATTTAGAATACTTTCCAACCTCTTTCACAAGTCAAGACGCAAATGAGGGGGTGAAGCTTCAACTTTTCTATACTTAGACTATTCTCAAGGCTCTTCCTCCAATCAAGGCGCATATGAGGAGTTGGACTTCAAATTTTCTATACTTAGAATATTCTCTTTATGCACAACGCCTTGGAATCTTTCACTTTGCATGCACATGCCTTGGATTTTTCTACTTTGTATGCAGCACGCCTTGGAGTCTTCACTTACCTTCACCCTCATTTGGGCGCATTTCACATAGGGAGGTGGACTTAAGTTTATTCCAACGCCTTTGCCACTTTTTACTTTGCGTGGGCGCATTTTAGGTATCAAGGAGGACTTAAGTCTTTGACTTAGACTTTTTTAAACACCTTCCTAGCATGAGGGCGCATTTGAAGGGTGGAGGTGGACTTAAGTCCAATACTTAGAAACTTTTCCACTTTCTCCTTGAGGTGGGCGCATTTTGCATGTGATGAAGAACTTCAACACTTAGAATCCTTTTCCATCTTATGCTTGTGAAGTGGGTGCATTTGGCATAGGGAGGTGGACAAACTTCAACACTTAAACTTTTTCAATCACCTTCTTAGCATGAGGGAGCATTTGAAGGGGGGAGGTGGATTTAAGTCCATGCCTTAGAAAAAAAATTTAGCTTCCACTTTCCTTGGGCGCATTTTGGGGGGGGAGGAGGAAGTTTGACAATACTTAGAATATTTTCCTTCACACACGCTGGAGATGGGCGCATTTGAGAGGTAGAGGTGGAATTTTCAAACACTTAGAAACTTTCATCCACCTTCCCGAAGTTGGGCGCATTTAGGCGGTCCAGGAGGATTTCACATGCCTTAGACAATTTTTCATCACCAACTTCAAGATAGGGCGCATTTGAGGGGGTCTGCAGGATTAAACCAACACTTAGAAAATTTTCCATCAACTCCTAGCTTGAGGGCGCATTTTGGGGTAGGAACAGGCATTAACTTCTTGAAATTTTAATTTTTTTTCTCCTACCAGTTTCTCCATGGGCGCATTTTGAGGGTCCTGCTAGACTTAAATCCAGCACTTAGAATTTTTCTCCAGCTGATTTCTCCTTGGGCGCATTTTGAGGTGGGAGCAGGATTTAACTTCACTTGAAAATTTTCATCCTCCTGCCAGCTTCAAGATAGGGCGCATTTCAGGGGTCAAGCAGGAAGTTCTTCAAACTTAGGCATTTTTCATCCTTCTGCCAACTCATGCCTTACTATATATAGTAAGTTCCAGGTTTTCCCTCTTCTGAAGCTCAGATTGATTTGAAATTTTAACCACAGAATCCTCATGACCTAATTAGTCTGTTCACACTGCCATCTCGTACTGACCTGCTATTTATAGCATGCTTCTGGAGGTGTTTTACTATTTACAGTAACTACTTAGTTTCATGACTTCCACAACTCCGTTCAGCTTGAAATTTGAATGTCGTGACCCTCATCGGTAAACTTGCCCGTCCACACTGGCGCCTGATGTTGACTTGCTATTTTTAGCCTGTTTCTAGAATGCCTTACTATAAATAGTAAGTGCTCCGATTGCCTTCAAATTTTACCGGTGGATAGCTTGAAAGATGCTAATCGCAATGGGATACACCGGTTTTCGAAAATTCTGGCATTTTACCCCTCATTTTGGGTCCCGAAGCTGGAAACCCTAATTTGACTTGCATGTCTATCAAATGACCTCCGTTTGACCTCGTTTTTGTTGCATGCCGATCAGTTTGTGATTCTAAAGTGCTGGGAGGGGGCTGCCAGAGTGGATCTGCTAAAAATAGTAAGTTGTTGAAAAAGTGATCATCTCCGTTTGCATGTCATGTCACTGCGTAGCCATTGAAAAACCCATAAAGAATAACTCGACATGCGCTGAAAAGCCCTCCATGCAAACCCTAAAAATAGCCTCTGAAGAAGGCTCTTGAAAAAGTCATGATCCTCGTTTGCATGTTATACCACTACGAAGCTCTCGAAAAACCCACAAGGAATATGCTGACATGCGCTGAAAACTTCAACATGCAAACCCTAAAAATAGCCTCTGAAGGCTGAATACTGAAAGTCATCGTCTCATTTTGCATGTTATATCACTGCGTAGGTCTCAGAAAACCCAGAAAGAATCTCCAAACATGCATTGAAGAACTTTGCATATAAACCCTAAAATTTGCTCCCGAAGCTAAACTTGCTAAAAATAGAAAGTTGTCTGTTTCAGCTCAAAATTTGCAGGCGAGCAGCCTGACATGTACTGGATGCAGTGTAGTTGTCACAATTTGAAAATCCCAAGAAAATAGGCCCCAAATTGGCACTTACTAAAAATAGCAAGTTGTCGGAATTCACTGAAATTTAGCCGGGAACCTGTTGGAAGCATGCTGACTGCAACGTGAAGCTCAAATTCCAATTTATTCAATCCATTTGACTTCAAATTGAACATAAAAGTACAAACCCTAATTCCCAGACTTAGCCAAAATTTCACGTTTGAGCTCTCAGACGGGCACATCCCCGGAAAGGCAGACAATAGAAAAGAGACAGAAAGAGAGAGAGAGAGAGAGAGAAAACCAAAGCCAAAAGACCAAAATGGAGCAAAAATTAGGGGGTCCCCATTTAAATGGGATGATGTGTGAAAAGGTCACAACAATGTGTTGACTTAGGTGCTACACATAATTTTATTAATGAGGGACTTGTAGCGTGTAGGGGACTCCAAACACAGGAGGTTAATGGGTTTAGAGTGATGATTGCAAATGGTTTCACCATTTCCTGCACTCGGATGATTCCACAGCTTAGCATCTAGTTGGGTAACCACGAGTTCAAGGATGATTTCTATGTGGTCGGCATTGGGGACACAAATGTAGTGATGGGCATTCAACGGTTTCATTCCAGAGGAGAGATCACTCTCAATTTTCAGACCTTAGAGCTGAAGTTCAAATCAAAGGGCAAGAATGTGGTATTGAGAGGGATATCAAATAGAGGGCCTCGTGTTGTTTCTTGCAAGTGTATGGAGAGGCTTTTCAGACATGACCAGGTGGCATGGGCAGCGGAGTGTATAGTCATGTCCGCAATTATAGAGGAGAAACGTTCATATCCACCCGACATACAAGCTTTGCTTAATAAGCGAAGCAAGGTTTTTGGCAATATACCTCCTGGGAGGCCACCTAACAAAGGCATAGAGCACATCATTCAGTTAGAGGAGGGTACTAAACCAGTTATCACTACACCATACAGGCACCCTAAGAGACACAAGGACGAGATAGAAAAGGAAATCAAGGAGCTTCTAGACATGGGGCATATCAGGTTGAGCAAGAGTCCATTTGCTTCTTCAGTGGTGCTAGTGAAAAAGAAGGATGGGACTATGCGCATGTGCATAGATTATAGAGCACTCAATAAGAAAACTATTTAAAATAGATATCCCATCCCACGGATTAATGAGCTACATGGAGCAATCTATTTTTCTAAGATAGACTTGAGGTCTGGTTATCATCAAATCAGAGTTAGAAAGGAGGACATTGAGAAAACAACGTTCAGATGTCACTATGAACATTTTGATTTCCTTGTTATGCCCTTCAGTTTGACTAACACCCCTACTACATTTCAGTCTTGCATGAACAGAGTCTTCAAACAGCAATTGTATAAGTTTGTCTTGATATTTTTTGATGATACTCTTATTTACAACAAATCATGGTAGGAGCACTTGAGACATTTAGATGAAGTGTTGAGTATTTTGGAGAGTGAATCTTTGTTTGCTAACGAGTCCAAGTGTGAATTTGGCATGACATAATTGTTGTATCTTGGGCACATTATCAGCTCTAAGAGAGTTAGCGTTGATCCTGAACAGATCAAGGCTATTCTTGATTGGCCTCCACCTACAAACCTTACATAGTTGAAGGGATGTTTCGGACTTTGTGGTTTCTACCGAAGGTTTGTCAAGGAATTCTCACAGTTGGTTGCCCCACTTACTGATTTAACCAAAAAGGGGGCATTTGAATAGTCTAAATGGGCGCAACAAACTTTTCATAGATTCAAACAGTTGATGAGCACGTGCCCAGTCTTAGCTATTCCAGACATCTCCAAGCCTTTCGAGTTTGAATGTGATGCCTCAGGTGAAGTTGAGAGGTGGTGAGAGAGATTACTCTATTTATGACAGGGAGATGTTGACAATCATGCACGCACTTGCCAAGTTCAAACAATACCTTGTTGGGGGCAGATTTGTAGTGAAGACGTATCATAACAGCCTTAAGTATTTTCTTAATTAGAGGGATCTTAATGAGAGGCAGCAGAAATGGGTGAGTAAACTTCAGCGATATGACTTTGACATTGTATATGTCAAATGGAAAAAGAATGCAGTGGCTGATGCTTTGTCCAGAAGACCACATTTGAGCTCCATTTCAATCATAGCAGCAGATTGGAATGAAAAAATAGACGCTAATTATGTTAAGAATGCATTTGCAAACAACATTCTTGATGGCTCATTACAGGATGATAGATACCAGGTGAAGGATAGCCTCATTTATTACAAGGATAGAAAATGGTTGACTCTAGATTCTAAGGTGAGAGAGCACATATTTAAGGCTTTCCATGACATTCTAATGGCTGGTCATCCAGGTTACTATAACACATATAGGCAGATCCATGAGAGATTCTCACGGAAAGGGATGAAAGATGACATACTTAAGTACGTTTGTCAGTGCCAAGTATGCCAACAGAACAAAAATGAGCATACTAATCATGTTGGTTTATTGCAGCCCCTTCCCATTCCTGCTCAGAAATGGGAAAGCGTATCAATGGATTTCATCAGAGGGCTTCCAAAGGTGCAAGGGAAGGACAGTATATATGTGGTAGTGGATAGATTCACTAAATTTGCTCACTTTTTTTCCATACCAACAGGATTTACAGCAGTGCAAGTGGCAGATTTATCTTTCAAGGAGCTATTCAGGCTTCACGGGACACCCAAGACCATCATCAGTGATAGGGACAGCAAGTTTATGAGTTTCTTTTGGCAACAGTTATTCAAATTATGTGGTACGGAGCTAACCCCTAGCACTAGTTATCACCCTCAAACTGATGGGAAAACTGAGGTGGTGAACAAGTGGGTGGAAGGTTACCTACGCAACTATGTTTTAGGGCAGCAGAAGGCATGGCTTAAGTGGTTGCACCTATGAGAGTATTGCTATAATTCTACCTTCCATATGTCTATTCGGATGTCTCCATTTATGGCATTATATGGTTACGAAGCTCCTAGCTTTGTTGATTTACTTTTTGGAGATTGCAGAGTGCCAAAAGCCAGAGATCTTCAGGAGAGTCAAGACATCATGAGGTCTCTGAGAGAATATACAGCATGCTTGGAATCAGCAAAAACTATATGTTAATCAACACCGCGTTGAACGTGTTTTTGAGGTTGGAGACATGGTTTATTTGCAGTTGCAACCCTACAGACAGTCCACTCTCAAGAAGAGCGGGTTGGAAAAGCTTAAGCCTCGGTTTTATGGTCCTTTCAGAGTTATCAAGAGGATTGGAGAGGTGGCCTATGAGCTGGAGCTACCCGAGAACAGCAAGGTGCATAATGTCTTTCATGTTTCTCGCCTTAAGAAGGCACTTGGTCGAAATGTGATTCCTTCTAAAGAGTTGTTTCCTTTGGATGAGGAAGGCAAGTTGATTCTGATCCCTGAGGCTATATTGGAGGTCAGAGAGCGTACACTGCGCAGAAGGGTGGTCAAGGAGTATTTGATTAAGTGGAAGAATTTGCTAGTGGAGGATGCTACTTGGGAGAGTAAGTAGATATTGCAACATCCTGAGTTGCGATTGCTTGAGGGCAAGCAATCTTGGAAAGGGCACATTGTAATGTCCCCTTCTCGCTCCTAAGTAGTGTAGTGTTCAATTAGCCTATTCCAGAGTTCTCGTAGGCTAGTTGATGTGGTTAGGGGACTCAATGACCAGCATTGGAGTTCTATGTTGGGTTTCAGAGGGGGTTTCTATTTATAGCAGTGGTCAGTTTATGCTGTCTGCAATCTTCAATTGGTCACAGTACTCTTCAATCGTCTCCAGGTTTGCTCAGTTTGGTGCTTGGTGTACACTTACTATTTTTAGCAGTACTATTTGTAGTAAGTCATTTTTGAGGAGTTGGTCCCAGGCCAGTATGTACACAGCAGTATTATTTCTTAGTTGGTTTGGAGAGCCTAAGGTTGCAGTTATTAATAATTGTTTAATTCAGTCACTTAAGATGTTTTATAAAGTTATTTTATAAACTTAAGTTGAGGGGGTGAGTGGTCATTCAAAAAGTACCTTGGGCCTAGGCACGCAACGTAAGTTGTTTTTAAAAGAGCTTTATTAACATTTTATTCCTCCATGAAGTTGGATGCCTAGAGAGGAAGGAGAGTTAATTTAAAATGTTTTAATATTTCAAGCTCAAGGATGGGCATTGGTTTTAGGAGAGAATTAAGTGAAGTTTCAAGTCCATCATCCTAATTTCTTTATAACTCTTTTTGGGCTCTCATTTGCACATCTCTACTTTGGCAACATAGCAAAATGCTACTAAATTTCTTCCAGGTTCGTTGGGCTGTGAAATGAGGACAAAAATCCTCTTCGTTTGGGCTAGTTTCGGTGGTGAAATATACACCCTAATCAGATTGTGAGTGATTCTACAACAGGGATCATATAGAGCTTCATAGAGTTCGATTTTGGGTGATTGAAAATGTAGATTTATCAGTATTTTTGAGGAGTTTTGGTGTGGTTTGCTTAGTTCTTTAGTTTGGTGTGATTTATGAAGATTTTGGTGTGTTTTATATCATTTTTTGGGCATTGTTTTTCTGTTCCTAAACCCATGTTTCTGCTCATAGCTCTAAGATGGATTAAGATATCAAAATGGGTATTGATGCATTTAAAGACTCATCTCCAGCCGATTTTAAAGAGTATAAGTTTGTAATTTTTTAATGAATATTGAATTTTCTAGGGAGGATCGAACTTCCCAAGGGAGACGCCCCAGTTGCTGCAAAAACTGTAGGTTATGACCAGCAAAGGTGATGCTTTCTGTTGTTTAATGTTGGGGTCTGATTTTAGTGGTTTGGACATTGGAGAGAGAGGAGTTTGTTTGTCAAAAGCTTGAAGTTGATCGATGCCCAATATTAGAGCTTCACTGTTGGTGTTACAAGTCATTATCAAGTCTGCAACTTCGTATATCAGGTCTGATATCTCAATGTAATATTCTGATTATGAACTGAAAATGAATGCTTATGATGTTTATTGCAATCTCTATTGAAAAGGCATTGTTCTCTAGTGTTTACTTGTTCATTGCAATCATTTCTTATCCTATATACATCTGAAACACATTTGAAACTAAGTTACCAGGTTCGCCCTTGGGAAGCCCGGGTACGATACGGGATCGGTTCGGGTTCGAAATTCGGGTTCGGTTCGATCAAATTCGCTGTGGGTTCGAAAAATCAATTGTGGGTTCGACCAGGGTTCGAAACCCTGACTGTGGGTTCGGCCAGGGTTCGTTTTTTTCGAACCCGGTTCGAACCTAGGTAGAATTTGTGCCCAGGCAGACATTTTCAATGTCTTTTTGCAATTTTTAATTTTAAAGACTATTTTATCCCCTCTAACTCTAATATTTGCCTCTAACACATGAAATAGCTATGTGTTGTCTTCGTGTGTAGCTGTGTTGAGATAAATTTCAATTGAATACCATTAATATTTCATTTTTATAGCTGCGTGAATTGTGGTTAGACCAAAGTAAATCAATTTCTTGCATTTATTTAGTTCATAAGTATTTTGTCAAACATTTGTCAAAAATACAAAAAAATCAGTTAGGGATATTTCACTGGTATCTAAGCTAGTTTTCCTACTAGCCTGTTGGGTCACTAACAGATTGATGTAGAAATACACTCCATATGCATCCAAGTGATAGAATAAACAAGTGCTATTAGATAGAACTCAAAAGGCCACAATTTCAATGTTTGGAAAATACAGAAGGATTTTCATTTGCAGATTTGGAAGTAGAAGAAATTATGGCAAACAAAGATAAAAGAAATTCACATGAGGACATTAATATAGAGCAGCAACTAAATGCACTTATACAGGGACAGCAGCAGTTGACCAAGTTATTGACACAAATGTTGAAAATATGAACAGTGATGCAATTAACTCTGCAAACAACAACAATAATAATAATACCAGAACAATAATAGGATCAGTAACTAGACCCCTGATGCCTAAATTTTGGATAGAGCAGAAGACCTAGATGGTCAGAGGGACAGAAGAATGTAGGACAGAGCTATTTGGACTACCTAAATGAGTATAGATCTCTTAGGAATAATCTCATGAAACAATGTCTCTTACCAATTTTTGCCAATTGAAGCTAAGAAACAGACCCAAGAAAGAGAGAGGAACCCACAGCTAGGACTTACAATGAAGGTTAGGCAAGTTGTGCATACCTACTTTTGACAACTCAAACAAATGCAAAACACGTTCTTAGATCAGAAATTTGGATACATACTTCTCAAATCCTATGTTTGAAGAGGAAGCAATAAAATATGCCAAATGAATCTATATCATGCAATTTGAGTATAAAGTGGTGGTGTATTTTTGCTATGTTATTTGACTATTAGTATGGTGGTGTATTCTAAACTTAATTACTGTTGCAAATATGTATATATTTCTGATTTTTATATGTTTTTGTATTACCGAACCCAAAACGAACCCAACCCCAAAAAAATTTTTTACCGAACCGGTGAACCGGGTTCTCGAACGCGAACCCGAACCCAAAACCGAACAGGTAACTTAGATTTGAAACAAAAACAAACACTTCATTCAACAAGCAACCAGCAAACAGAAGTTTTCAAACAAAAAAATCAGGGGTGTATGTTACACGATAGGGAGGTAAGGAAGGACGTAATCCATTAATGGAAGGGTGCGATTATGTAATAATGTTGATCGCTCACACCAAGAGTCACCTCCTTTCAATTAACAATCAAGCAATTACTAGGGGGCGGAGGGTGGACTATCTGAAGAGGAGGATCAATCTCCCAAGGAATAATATTAATAACATTACTTATTCCTATCTGCCATTAAGGAGTATTAATAAGAAGTCATGTCCCTTGGTGAACTCATATATCGGAAGTTCATGACCCTCAAGGCGAATCATTTCAATGCAAGAAGGCATCAAATCTTAGGAGGATACATCAGCGATCAAAAAGAAGACACATACAGATCAGAAAGACAAGAGAATCAGATCCATGTATCACAACAAATTGCTATTATTGGATATATATACATTAACAAGAGTATATTGGACTTATCCTATATTCAGGTGTATTTCTGTTGTTTATTATCTTACATCTATATAAATATGGTCCTGCATAATAAAAGGAATGTTAAATATGTATTTTCTGCAAGTAATTGTTTACCTATGTCTGCATATTGCTTATAAGTTAATAAAGAAGGAATTCTTATGATTGAATCAAAATTATGTTGACTGTTTGAAACCCACCTTATGGGAAGGGCCAGGGGTGAAGTGGTAGGAGCCAAAAAGCCCACTTGCGACCTCCGCCCAATTCCTCAAGAAAGAAGGGCCAGGGGTGAAGTGGTAGGAGCCCAAAAAATCCCACTTGCGACCTCCACACAATCCCACAGGATGGCAAGTGTCTTTAGGGGCTGAGACAGTGATGGGGAAAGTAGGTACAAGTCGCAAAGGGGGAGGGTTGTGCTATACACCTTCTTAGGCTTGGCATATGGCTTCAGGCAAACCCATCAGGTCCCTTCTCCCAATTTCCTAATATGTTGCATTATTGATAATCTATAAATGTGCTGCAATTGTCTAACCCTAACAAGCATACATACATATTTGTGAATGTTGTCCATGTGGTGAATGTAGGATTCAATCCAAGATTACATTATTAAAGAGATATTTATTTAATAAGGTGAAAACCCTAACCCTAATTTGTTGCAATTTGTGATCAATAGGCGAATTCTAGGGAAAATCGGGATAAGGGACATTACACCATGTCTTTGTGTTTAAACGTATTCAGCTTTTATGTATACTTGCATTACTTAGTCTTTCTTTTTTAAGCTAAATAGCATGAGCATATAGTAGTTATAGAGTTTTCTCTCTATTGAAAAACATAAAAAATCATTTGCCTTCAATTGAAGTGTAAGTCAGCCTTTTGCTCTTGGTGAATCCAAAAAGAGACACCCTTATTTTTATCTAACTTGGGTATGAACAACCACAAAAAACACCAAATAGATTGTAAAAAACAATATACAAGAAGTTTCCCCTTCTAATTCAAAGAGCAGTTCTATTGCACATCTATTTCATATTGTGTCATATTAAATTTTAAAAGATGCAAATTTAAACACTAACAAGAGAAGAAAAAAATATATTGATAAAAACTACTATATTCAATATATTGAAAAACACACATATGAATGATGTACATTCACATATGCATGCATTTAATAGATGTCAATTGAGTTTTAAATTTTAATATAATAATAGAATAATAGTTTCATTACAACCATCTACTTGAGATTCTTTGTCCTTGAAGCATACAGAGAGATTGATGCATATCCATGAAGCATTGATTTTCCCAAAATGTCTCATTTTGTGGTGAGTTCTTCCATTGAATTAAGTACTCGGCAATCTGCCTTTAATAAATTTATTGCCTAGTATTAAAAACCTGTAACAACACACCTTATCCAGCAATTTCACAAATTGGGTTTTTGTAGTTTAGTTGTCACCTGATGTGTTTTGTGTGTTCTTTTCGGACATTTTTTTTTTAGTTTGACCATGCCAAATAATGCAGCAACAATAGGAAATATATTGCAATATTTAAAACTGACAATTGGAAATTACAATGAAGAATAAAGCTGAAAATTCCAGATTTTTCCCTAGGCTTAAATATTCAGCTTTTCGACAAAGTAAAGACAACCCAGATCATGAAATATAGTCTATTATCTAAATCAGACATACCCATAAAATGCAGCAATGAATTTATGTCCGTTGTAGTTCAAAATGGTCTCCAAATGCCTGAGAAAATACACCCATCAACACATGAACTCGCTGTAATACAAGAATAACACTTCCAGCCTGTTTCCTTCTCCAAAACACCTCCAATAAACCTCCAACCAGCAACCACAATGATCAAACTGCAATGTATGGATGAACACCAGCAAGAGGGAAATGTACAGCCAGCTAGAAAGTGTACGACCAACACATGAAGATTTTAACATGGCAAATAATCTGAAAACTAGTTACACTTTCACTAACCCCTTTCAAATCTGCAAATGAGACTCTAGAATACAAGAAATCTCCAACTACAACGAAGTCTCCAGCATATAATAAATCTCCAACAATAATGTAATTCCCAGCATATAATAAATCTTCAGCCAACAACAGAAATCTGATCTTTATATTAAAATCTTCCTGACTGTATGTTTCAATAGCAAAGAAGATGCTAGCAATGAGGGATTTTGTCCCCAAAGCCCCAAGAAATCCAATCTCCAACAGAGACTGAAAAGCAATATTAATTTCTCTCCAACCAAGCATTGCCCTCAAATGAGTTATCAACTCCCCTTTATATAGAACTCCTTGATCTTCTAGAAAGACCCAAGAAGAGTGTTCAACAAGCTTTTAGAAGAATATTTTAATATTCCTTGATGTGACTCCTTGATGTGATCCCTTGATATGACTCCTTGATGTGACCTCTTGATGTGACCCCTTGATGTGACTCCTTGATGTGACCCCTTGATGTCACTCCTTGATGTGACTCTCTAATACTTAAGTCACTTTTTGAAGATATATTAATAAAGTGACTTTATTAATTTATCATTAAAATATGCCACTTTTTAACCTTTTAATATAATTATTTAATATTACCCTTTGACTTTGCACTTTTGGCCTAGTAACATTAAATAATTAAAATAATGATTATTCCTTAAGAGGGCCGAAAAATGAGGACATTACAGTCCTTCCTTCCTAGATATTGCTTGCCCTCAAGCAATCCACAACTACAAATTAGTCCAGCTGCCACCACACCTGAAGCCAAAGCAGAAACCAACTGCACCTATCCACCAACCCCCCGGATCCCACATGATCCTGTAGAATACTCCAACCAATGTCCTTTGAATGCAACTAAAGCCTTTGACACTATCAAGCTTTGTCAATCTGTATGGTCATCCATCCAGCATCAAAATGCCTGGATCCCGAATCTGAACATCATCCCTATATAAATTGTGCATAGGGATCTGTCCCACTATCGTTTCGTGAGTTCAGCCATCCAAGAACACAAAATATTTTTGAATGCAAACACGGGTGGACTCTCATCTGGGTACTTGGTCAAAAGTCTCATAACCTCATCATGCCAAATCCAAGTACTATGGTGATAAACCCCATCTACCATAACTATCCATAGGTGCATTCCACTTGAGTCCCACAGACAAACTAGAAGTCCTTCCACCTTAACACTAGCTGGCTTCCGTTGTGCCACTCCGATAACTTCTGAAATCCCATTGAACCAAGTCTCAAATTCCTGCTTCAGGAAGCAACCAATTGGAGAGAACAAAGTAGGATACTTGCAAAACTTGGACTCATCCCTTGTAGTCGGAAATATATTGTACCAGCATGAACCAAAACACCTCTTATTCAACCCACCTCTCTGTGTCATCAAGGAGATAGTCAAATCATGTGTATGTGGGCTGAAAGTAAAGTGATGAGCTCACCTCATTATGCAATCGAGGTGAAACTCCCATGACTGCGCCAATGGAATACCAGAATAGTCAAGTGTATTCCATTCTATACTGCCTTCATTAGAAGATAACTCGCCACTCAAAACATGATGGATAGGTCTTGCGACCATGCCATCATTACCCTCTGCAACATTCATGGCTAGGGCTCTATCTAACCACAACTGCAAGTTCCCTGACTTGATGTCTCCAAGACCATGCTTGATTGTCTGCCAACTAGAGGCTGTAACTCCTTACCGAGGACCCTCTTGTCCCTCTTCAAAATTAATTTTCCAAAGGAAATATTCCATGAACTTATCTGTCTTATGAAAGAGAAACAAGGTTTGCTCAATTCCATCCTTAGTGACCTGCAACTGCTCCTTCCATTCATGCCTCCTAATAGACCAAATGTCACAATCAACTGCACAATAAGAATTTTTTGACTTGCTATCAGTAGTGAGAAGAGTACCATCATGAATGCTAATCTCCTAAAAAGATGGAACAACACTATGATCCAATATACAAGACTGAGAAGAACCTATCTTCTCCTGATAAGGTTGTCCAATAAGAATCTCTACATTACCAATGTAGAGCCTTGTGCCTGATTCTCCGATGATGCCTAAACCTGTAGCCAAGCCTAATGAGTTTGCGTCATCAACAATCCATTCCACACTAAGTGGTCTCCTGTGGATGTGAATGATTCCCAACATAGGTGCACAAAAGCGCATGCCAACCCCTAACAAGCCGCTGGTATATATCAGAACAGCACCATGCAACATGTGAATCATGTCCATGATGAAGCAAAATGTATTACTATTGTCAAAGGATGATAAGAACTCATCATCAATCTGTCCTCTAACACCAAAGTGGCAATCCCAACTTCTCCTATCCATCCCAACAGTTGTCCTCAAAGTGTACCTTGATAGAACTCTGACCAGCAAAGTAGGACAGCCATCAATCAATGAAGTGGGAGGTAGAACACATGGGGATAGGGCTGGGATACATATGTCCTTATGCCTATCTCTAAACCGTAGCCTATAATCTATTAGAAACTCGAGCATATACCTCTCGAGATCAAGAATAATGCATCCATCACCAACTGACTCCTCTTGCCTAACCAACACAAGAGGCACTGCACCTGCATCCCGAGAATGCACAATAGGAGACCCCACACTGTTTTCTTCATCATGTGCAATGGCTGCCATAGACAACTGAGTCTCTGTTGTACATGATGAACATTGAACCAAGCTTAACTCTAAGTGAAGCTCATCAACATGAATCTCGGATTCTTGAAGGGCCAACTGGGTACTCTTCAAGGAATCCCTGCAAACCTTAAGCTCAAGAGATAGCTTATCAAGTTCCTATTTTTCCTTCTCAAAGCATCTGAATATATTTCAATGAAATATTCCCTTAATTTTTTCTCAAAATTTAACACACAAATCAGCAACCAAACACTGATTAGCGTTAGCTCCAAAATGTAAACCAGCAAAGAAGATAACTCTAACCAAGAATGTTCACCAAGATCCCAATGTGGGCGAGGTGATAGCATATGGTCAGAGGATCATTAGGCATAAACAGAGCTGAAAGTACAATTCATCTGCTGATGCAGGCATCCACAAGCGGTGAGGAATACTCCACTTATTCAGTGGGTGAGATTATTACATTATTAAAGGCGGCAAGCCAGCCATTTAAATCCTCACTTCCACTTATTAACGTGGGGGGAATACAGTCCACACAACCACTTATTTAGTGGGGGGAAACTTACAATTAAGAAGATGATTATTTAAACTCAACCACTCAATCGTGGGAGTATGAAATTTAAACTAATTGCAGCAAATAAAATAAATAGCTGTTAGTACTACTAATCAGCTTTACAATGAATTAAACAGCTGCAAATAAGAAAGATATGCTTCCAAATCAATCAATGGTTAGAGTAACACTTCCTCTAACTCTTACAATACAATAATGATATAGAAATGAAGCTCAAACCAGCATTATATCAAAAACTAACAAGTCTGATCAGAAATAGAGAATACAGAAAATCAGACCAGCAAACTGTACATCAATGAAATGCACATAACTTTATCAATTTACCTCCAAATTGAGTGAAATCAATTGCAATGAACCTCTGGAGGATAGGCGCCCATGTCATGATGATGAAACAGCTTCAAAAAGCAACCATTAATTTACTTGCACAATTCCCAATGCTCCCAACATGGTACGGCCCTTAGCAAGGGCGATTTTGCAAGAATAAAAATAAATACTTTGAAATAAATTCTGATCTTCTATGGGAAGGGGCGCCCATGTGCTAGGAATCCATATCTTCAATACCCAGAAGCATATTAAAATTGAACAAAAAGCTGTTAATGAAAATCACCTTCAGCCATGAATGAACCAGCAAGCTCAAAAACTGAAAAATACTTCAAATTCTCCAACAATGAAGCTCAATGTGCACTTCTGAATGAAGCACACTCTCAATCCACCATCTAGGGAACCATAGTTTCAGGCCCGAAGAATGGAGACAAATTGCTAAGCTTTCCCTTAGCCGGATTCTGGATTTCAAACCAGCAGCATAACTTTACAATAATTCCAAAGATAATCAGCTCTTCAAACAGCAGCAATATATAAGCTTCAATTGGCAAATGAAGCAACAAGAGACTCTTCAAATTCCAAGAAGTTGAATCACTTCAACTTCCAAAAGGGATGCCACTTTAAGCATTTCACTTTTTGAAATAATAAAATATTAATCAACCTCTTTTAGGCATCCAACTTCACTTTGCAACAATAAAGCATTTAATAATTCATTAAATGCACCATTGACCCCTTAATGACCCCCTTTTAAAAACAACATGAAGTGATCATTCCTAGGCGTGGGGGTACAACTGAGAAACATAAAAATGACTAAGTATAAAACTTAATCCATGGAGATAACCAAAGCCAAACTGAAACTGAAGGATAGCAAAATGACTTGAGCTGAATTGCTGATGATGCTACTGCCAAAATTAGACTTACTAAAAATAGCCAACTGCTATAAATAGTAAGTTCACATCAAAACAATAGAAAGCCAAACTGAACATTGAACTGCAAAGGATTGAACTGCTGCTAGACAGATACTGCCAAAAGATAGACTTGCTATAAATAGTAAGTCTGCACAACAACCTCGAGTGCCAGGCCGATCTGAAAGAGGAAACCTAATTTTCTGTCTCGACAGCCTCACATTTCGAAATAGGCTAAATCAAATGAAGAATGGGCCAAAATGGGGACATTACATTCAACAAGGTTGAGAAGGTGGTCTCGATTTGAAAGGTGTAAGTAATTTGATTTCATTTCCCCCATACCTTCTTTAAATACCTGCAAACTATCATGAGAACACTGTTTCAATTCCCTTTTGTCTTCTCTCCAATTGAACCATCCAAAGATGATTTTCAATCAGCTTGTGCATTTTATCATGATGAGATAATGCTGCCACAATCTCATCTTCGCTCACTTTCAACTGGTTCACAAAATTGTGTGGGCCATTGGGTCTATAAACAACTTCTGCTTCACATGAAGAAGCATCAAACTGTTCCTGAAGTGCTTGGTTCACACAACTATTTTCTTCTACGAAATTATCCACACCTATATTCTGATTTGGAATTAGGACAATGCTAATTCCACCTGAAGAAACATCATTAATACCCTTATTAGGTGTCATAACACAAAAGGGCTTAGTTTGTTCTCTGATCTCATCATCTAACTCAGTTGATTCACTAGATGATGTCCTGCATTATTCCTATAGAGAGAGAGGAACCTGTAACCCAAATGAGATTAACTCTCCTGCAGTCAACTGTTCCCTGAATTTCTCAATCTTCTACTCAACCAATCGTCTTGTGAGATCATATGTTGCGGTTGAGACATGTTGTTCTTGCCTCCAAATGACCAACAAATCTGATTGTAATTGTGTGCAAACATCATCACCTTCATCTAAAATCAGGGACAACATATTGAGCATACTTGTTTTCACATTGTCTGAATGATGTTTCCTAATTCCTGAAATGAAGTAGTCGAACATCTGGAGAATCAAATCATTGCACCTGAAATCAACTAGGAAGTAACATAACCTAACCTTTGCCATAATCTCCAAGATTTTAACTCTCTGACCAAAGGTAGGGCTTTTGGCATCATGCAACCCCTGAAAACTTTCCACCATCAGTTGTGTTGGCGTTTAAATTAGCACCTCTGGAGTGTTGATTGTAAACGTTCAGCTATTTCAAATGTTTTGCAACACTCCTTCGTTATTTAAAGAGGAGAAGTCCCTCTCTGCTGAAAGCAATGCGTAGGGAAAGGAATGGTAAACTAAGATTCCTATCTTTTTGTACTTCAGTGGTAGGACACAAGGGTGCACAAACACAATGCGCCGCAGCTAAACTTTTTCTCTAGTTTCCGCAGATCTTAACTACGACTATTCTAGCTTTTAATCTATCCAATACCTTCAAGGTAAACACAGCATGAGGGTATAGGAGCGGGAATGGATTGGTTGGATCACCTGAATTCGTCGTCTCCTAAGAATATGGCCGAGCCTCTGAACTCTCGGATATATGTCGGGATAAGGTTGGTACAAGCAAACACTCTTTACGGTAAACTGGATCTGAGACCTGCCAAGGAGGAGGAACCCCTATCCGCAGTATAGGTTGAAGGACAATACATTAAACAACAACAAACGATAACTGTCAATGACAAATATCCAAGGAGGAGGAACCCCTATCCGAAGAGGGAAATGAAACAACAAGCTATTTGATACAAGACGTAGAAAGAACTCAAGCAGGTAGATCAAAATGCAAGCGCCTTCTGATATTCTTCTTCAAGCTTCATCAACGAATTACAAAGGTTGGGATAGCAAAGGCACGAAATCATGCACAATTACAATCAAACAACGAACTCTCATCCAAGAGTGAACAAATATTCGCTTTCAAAGCTGTTGGCAACAATGGTGCAGCAATTTTGCATAGCAAGTAAAGGTTAAACAAACAATGAGCCCAAGGCTCATATTTATAGAACTCAAAGGAGTGAGCAACCCCAAAATCTCCTTGAGTTAACAATGAGTTTTTGCCAATCAATTAGCAAGATTTACTCCTAAAAAGGGGGAACAAGCAGTTAACTAGAAGACTCCTTCAGTTAACTGAAAGTAAACAAAGAGTCAACCTGAAACTACTTAAGTTGACTGAAAGTAAACTAAAGGTGAACTTTAATGTAAGTATCCCTCAAAAATAGACATCCACATTTAGTGGAGATCTAAGATCCACAAATCATAGAAGCCGATTAGACATCCTTAATCAGTGGGATCTGACAATGCATCATTTATGAGATATGGAGTTAACTTGGAAAGGGGCATCAAGTTAACTCCAACTACATTTAATGCCTTCTTGAGTTGACTTGGAATGAGGCATCAAGTCAACTTCAAGTATCATAAATGCCAATTGGAAGGTAGGACGTCATTCCTAGTTGTCTTTTCACACTTCACCACTTCCAGTTAACAACTCCTTGATCCATGTGTTGACTTCTTCCGTTTCCGGATAGTCAATGCTTTGATGACATGACATCTCTTCTTGTGCAAGTTGTTGCTCTTGGTAACTTTGGCGGCTCCATGTTTGGAATGACCTCTTCACAGCTGGCAAGCCAAGGTGCTTATTGCCACGCAGGAAGTGGTAATACTGGTCTTTCTAGTGCAAGATCAGCCTTTCTTTCTCCTTCGTCCAGAGTAATTGTTGCGGCTCTCCATTGAGCGGGAGATGTATTCTTTTCAAAGATAAAGATCCGCAGACTGCTGATGATGTTCATTTGCTCTCCAGCAATGTGTGTAAGATCTGGTTGGAGAGTTGTCGGTGCAAGGTTTGGCTGTTCAATTGGAGCCCAAGGACACCAAATTGTCATTTTGTGAAGAACTTGCCTGTTGACTGTAAACACGGATGTGTTCAAACAACTTTTGAAAAACCCCTAAAAATAGCCACCCGCCGAGAAGTATTTTTTCGGAAAAAATCTGGCACATGGGTTTTGTTTGTGCTTCAATACTGAACAAACCCAGTTCCTCATAATTTTGATTCTGAATTTTTTTCAAAAAAAACCCCGAAAAATACGGACAGCAAGTTTGGTGATTCTGGAAAATCTGACGAGATAGGTTTCACTGGAAATTATGCTGAATCTGCCTAGTTGATCAGATCTAATGTAGCCTGCTGCTTTGTGTGACATGCAAGAAAACCTAAGACAAGAAAAGAGGAAGTAGATAGAAGATGGATTGGAAGTTTTTATCTGACTCCCTAAGAAAATCTCTCTCTAAATCCAACCCCAGATTAGCAATCTTCTTCTGCTTCAAATCTGCAAGAAATATTGAAGAACGGATGAAAACCTTGTCCACATCTATAAATGGCGTCATTGAGAGCTTATGGTTGTTCTTGATCATCAACCTGCAATGAAATAATGAAGTGGGATGCCTATACCTTGATTACATAGACTCAAGCCTTAGATCCACAACTTTGGGAACTTAACTCATGATCAAAAGTTGTTTTGGCTTGATGTGAAGTTCAAAAAGGTGATTTCCACTAATCGTGGAGTGAGTTGGCCAAGTTTATCTCAAAATATCTTGACTTTAGTCAACAACTTGGCCTTTGACTTCTTCTAGGCGTCCCTTTTGAGTTTTGCAAGTTTTTTATTATTTTCTCTATTGAATGACCCCAGTTTGATCCTGAATCTCGATTGATCTGTTGATCCTGAGCTGTTGCTGGTACATTCACTGTTGAGCTGGATCCAACCTGAAGAGAAGTGCCTGGGAGACATGATGACAAAAAGCTGAGTTCAAGGCCTCAAAAGAAAGGGCGCCTTTTCCAAGAAAGGGCACTTTTGCTTTTGCCTTGGTGAATTTTCAATCTTCGTTCTTCAGCCTTTTGAATTGATCTCTCGTGCTTTGATTTGGATTTCTCATTGATTGGAGAATCAGATGATCTTGTTTGATATCTTGTCAGGTAGCGAACTCCGTTTCGCCAAAGATGACTGGAGTTGGAAAACTCAGAAGTCAGTTTAGGGTCCCTTTATTCAAGGGCGGCCTTCATTGAAAAGGGTGTTTTTGCCCTTCAGCTTAATTATCTTTATCTGAAATGTGCCCTGGTTTGATCCTGATTATTTGTTGATTGCTTCGTCAGATGCCTGTGCTTGCAGTTGCATTGTTGAGATCTACCTAGGCTAAGAAAATTGTCCTGGGAGGCCTTTGGTCATCTGACAGCATCTAGAGGTCTAGAAAGAAGGGCGCCTTTCCTTGGAAAAGGCTCTTTTTTTCTTTGATCTTCACTTTCGACAACCGTTTCCTGATACTTCGTCAACTACCTCTTTTCGCTTCGTCGGCAACTGCTTATGATCAACTCATCAGATGATCTAGCTGTTTGCTTTGTTGTCGAGCCAACAAGCAAACGCCGAGGATGATTGCCTTGGATGATTCAACAAGCTGCATTTGACCTTTAAAGATCATGGGCGCCCCTGCTTGAAAAAGGCTCTTTTCAGCATCGTGAACTGATCTCTCCTTCATAACGTTTCCAGAGTTGGTCAAATTTTGACCTTTTTTGGGTTTCAAGAATCTCCTTCATCAAACAACATTTTTTTAGATCTTTTTCGCCATGGTTGCGTCGTTGAAGCTTTTGAAGCTTAGCTTTCAGCACCTGGTATTGGCCAATCTGCCATTAATGGCTGCGGAGCTCCTAACTTTGTTCCTGAAAAATAGAAGTAGACCCACCAGAGTAAAATGTGTCTTTTGATGATTCTAACTTGACCAATGTGACCGTGAAGCCTTTTAATCCTATCAAAATCATTTTCAATAATTTTTGGGAAGGTCTTATTTTCGGGGGTTTCCCTGAAAATGGGGGCGTAAAACGGTCTAAAACCCTATTTTTCAAATTTTTAGAATTTTGCACGTGTTCCTTGATAGAAACCCACAAAGACCCTATGTTTGGTTTGACCTAAAACAGACTTTTGACGGCATTTTAACAAGATTTAGCTCAATTTATACAGAATGCCAAAAATTTATTTTGGGTACAAGCTGAAGTATCTCTTTCATCATGTTGTCATTATACGAAGCTTCAGGTGCTGAAATTCTCGTCATTTCACTCAAACAAGAAGTAACTATCAGCTTAACCTCATCATCTAAATGTCTCATTAGTTCTCACTTAACCAATGCATATGCTGATGGACTCGCTACTTGTTAGTGTAAAAACTAACACCTCTAGAGTGCAGGTTTGTACGGACAGCTATGCACACTGCGTAATGAGTGCTCTTCAAATTAGGAGGGGAAGCTCCCTCATAGTGCTGGAATGCGTGGAAAAGAAAAGTAATCTAATTCCTATCTTTTTGTTCTCAGCTGGAAGAGGCACAAGGTTAAGAAAACCAAGAACATTGCAGCTAAGGATTTTCTGGTTTCGCAGATCATTAACTACAACTAAGCTAACTACTTTAAATCTATCCAGTTTCCTCAAGAAAACAGAGCATGAGGAAATGGAGCGGAGTTGACTATCGACGAATAAACTAAGTATAGATTCTCAACTTGAAGGCAAGGTGGCACATCTATCAGCTCAATCTAAACAAGTTTATTGGAAACAACAATATACGATAAACTAAGTACGGATTCTCAACTTGAAGGCAAGGTGGCACAACTATCAGCTCAATCCAAATAAGTTTATTGTTCACACACATCACACAATAACCAAGTACAAATTCTCAACTTGAAGGCACGGTGGCACATCTATTAGCTCAATCTGGACAAGTTTATTGAACACAAAACATATTTGATCTAACTAGGGAAAGAATTCACCATTATAATTGCATGAAACCCTATGTGGCATAACAAATTCATCATAATGAAGTAAAAGCATGACAGTCTGAGCAGGCAATATTGAGGGGCAAGGTGGGCATGGCATATATTTCTCTCGTGCAAAGTTAATTACAAATGAGCAAAAAGCTCTTATTTATATACATCAAAGATTGTAGGAACCCTAAAATCACCTTGAGTCAGCTTCTGATCTTGAATGCATGCAAGATTTATTGCTAAGCCCTAATAAAACAAACTATCTGATTAAGCGGGAAAACTACCATTAGTTAACCAAAACATCTAATCTAAAAATAGACAATTGTGCAAACATGCACGTCCTTATTGAAAGCAAGTTAACTGGAACACTACCATCAGTTAACGTAAACCCTAAATAAAACTCCAAGTAAATAAAGCTGATCTCAGAATAGATATGCATGAGATAAGACAACGAGTTAACTTGAGAAAGTAACACCAAGTTTAACTCCTGTGTGTAATGTCTATTTTGAGAGGTGGGAACTGAAGTCTACTGATCGTGATCTCGAAAAATCAATCCCTCAATGAGGCTATCAATTGCATCAGCATCTGAATGTCAGCAACTTGAGAAATCTTGGCAATCTTTGCACACTCAAACTAGCATTCCACTGACTTATAACTTTGGCAGCTCCATGGCCCGGAAGTGATAGCTCTTGTTTTCTTACTGCCATTGCCTTTTCAGCTTTTCTCTATGGTAGAGTGTTGCGCTGACAAAACTCGCGAAGTTTGGTACGTGAATACTCACGGTTGTGAAAGCGAACAAACTGCTACATTCAAAATTCCAACGGTATCAACCCTCTAAACCGGCTTTGGAAGAAAATCGGCCATACGAGGCATGCAACCATATGGATTTGAGTAACTACACCTGTCAACCCTCTGAAAGCACTTGATACAAATCGGTCTCAGCTTTTCTGATGAAATCGTGAATTAAGGCCGATTTGGTCTTGAATTTAGTCTATGTGAACTGCACTCTGAAAAACTCGCCTGTTGACTGTGAACACGGCTATATTCTGACAACTTTTCTGGAAAGCTAAAAATAGCCTACCGAAGGGCAATTTTCATGGAAAAATCTGAGATATGGGTTTTGTCCAAAAAAAGATTCTAAGACAACCCAGAACGTCAGAAATGAGAAAATTTGACTTCTACTTGACCATGCAAGGAATTTTCAGTTGAGAAAAATAGAAACCCGAGAACGAATGCTCTGGAGTTAAAAATTCCTGAAAAATCAAACGCACGATTTTAATTCGAGGAAGCTGTATAGAAATGATCCAGATGTTGAGACTTGTCGAATTTTGCCAATTTCAGGAACATGCAAATTGAAATCTAAGAGAAATTTGAGAATCAAGGAGGAAAAAGACGTTTTCTGTATGCTCTTCTTCAATGAAAATCGCCCTTGAATTCTTCAAATTGCTGAAAAAGTGAACTTTTAACCTACAAAAGAATGTGATTGGAGAAATCGCCTTTGCAAATAGATAAAGAATTCGCCTTTGCTTGCTAAAATTCGCCTTTACTTGAGAATTACGAATTTGCCTTGAAGATACGTCTTTGCTTTGAAGAAATATGAATTTTTCTTGAAAAACACGCCTTTGCCTTGAAGAAAAACGAATTTTGTTTGAAAATATGGATTTCTCTTTAAAAATACGAATTTCTCTTGAAGCTTGGTGAATAATAAATGAAGGTGCCATTTTTAAATAAGAGAAAATTCGCACCAACTTGTTGACTGCAAGATTTAAAACCTCAGCTGAAAATAGAAGGCTTCTAATTGGACCCCTTTCAGTTACACTAATACTGACACTGAGTCCGGAAATAAATAATAATAAATTAATATTCATCATGCAATTTGCAAAGGCATCAATTTTAGAGATTCGCCATTTTAATGCCAAAATATGCAAAATAAATATTAAATATTATTTAACTTCAATTGACAAACCGAATGAAGCTTTGAGATTCACCGGCGAACTTCACTGATTCCGAAAAGTCATCGTTTGAGCTCATAGGTGTCCATTTGCTCAAGATATTGCACTTTTTATTAACTTCCTATTTTATAGCTGACGACAAAGTTACGACTGGCCATTTTCGCCACTGATTTTCTGAGTGACCGAGAGATGCTGAGACTGAGCTGGAGAATTTATCGGAAAACCTACTGAACAAGGAAGAAATGTCTGTTGGGAGACACTACTGCAAAATCCATCATTTAACACCCTGAAAAATTAGGCGCCGTTGATTAAATTCATTTACGGGTTCCAGACTTAACCATTTTCCTAAACTGCCATTTGACACTTCAAACGGCTGCTGACGGCGAACGGTGAATCCTGCTGACAAGCAACCAAGCTCACTGCATGCCTGGAGGCATTCTACATCCAACGACTGTACGCAAGACATCTGAAAGCTGTGTTAAGGGCCTCAAAAGTAAAAGCGCCCCTGGGCCACAGTTGCACTGACACCATTTTGAAAAAAGTTGAACTTTCATCCAGATGCCCTACTTCGACCTCTGATATCTGGAGCTGGGATAACCCGATTCGAGCACTATCTGTTTTAACGAGTAGCCGGAAAGACTTACAAGAGACATCTCTAGAGGTGACGAAGCAAGAAAACTGCTTCTAAGACCTCAAAAATGCAAGTGCGTATTTTATTTAAAATATACACTCCATAGCCATTTTCCGGATGTCTTCACTTTTTAGCATTTCGCCAAAGACCTCGCACGTACGAGCGTTTGCCAAATCCCGAAGGTTGATGGCTGGGCTTGTTGAATAGATAAAGTAATTACGCTCAAGTCTCGTGAAGACTTCGAACGCGAACGACCTCATCTGACAGGCCTAAAGGCTAGGCGCCTCTGGACTGTAGAAATACACTTAACATTTTATGCCAGTCCGCCTACTTATTTACGTGTTTGGTAGAATCTCTACCACGACCACCTGGAATGACGGATCGACAGGCAGGATGGTGCATCGCGAAGCTGGACTAGAGTAGTACTGATGTCAGGAAGACCCCGTCAGCAAACTGGACCATCTTAAGCGTCATTTTGACAAGCACCCCTGAGCTATAGTTGCACTGGAAACGCAACGAAGAAGCTCAAAGATATGAAATCTCCATTATAAGCTCATCTTCAGACGTCAACTGCCGGAGCTCTGAGACTCGGATGACTGCGTTTGATAGCTCGTCGAATAAGCAGACTAGTCATGAAGAGATTGACTGCATCAGCCACCAGAAGTACTGTTGACGTGGTTTTTGTGACTACACCAACATAGAATAAAGTCGCCAACGGCTACTCTATCCTCTCTTGAACAAAGTTTCCTGCATGCTAACATTGCGAGATAGATCATACATTTAACTCCAAGGTTCCTTAAGTGCGAATAGTCTCAGTTGGCTTGATGTGATTTTGCTGGTATTTCAAGGGGACTTACACAATTGTTCGACAGTTGACAGCAGACAGCGGACTAAGGGCTTTCGTGTAATTCAAATGATTTGGCAAGTGAGCACAAGTTTCCTAATTCTAACCGGAAATGAACTGAAATTAAATGGGTGTAGGGCCTAAGAAGTTTATGTTCTACTCTAAGGCGTGGGACATAGCGATCAATTCTTATAGACTTCAACCAAGCTCCGTTTTGCCTCACTTCGGACAGCTTCCACGGAACTGGTGCAATCTTCGGAGGAGTGACTCAAGATGTTCAGATCACGATTTAGCATGAAGACACCATCACAACGACGCATGCCAACATATAAACCATAATCGAAGTTAAGATTCACAAAGTTCCAGTTGACCACGCAAGGCGAACCCACCGTCAGCGAGCCCACTAGTGGTATGGATAAGCGAAGTCTTGTTCAAATCGAGCACTACATTCCACAATTGCTAAGTACTTGCATGAAATAAAATCTACTTTATTTTAAGCTACTTCAAGATGCTACATGAATTGGAAGGATTTAAGAAGCCCTCAACAACTATTCATAACAAAGAGTTGTCTCACCATCAATGAAAATTCTTTTATTATGAAAGCATTCATGACAACTTCTTACAAAGTATTCAAAGGGAAGACTTTCCTTCCTTTTCAATCTAAACTATACTATCAACTATCTAATTGCTCTCTACTCCTTCTCTGCTATCCTAACTCTGATCTAATTCTAATTTCTAATAATTTACAAATGAGGGGGACTCCCCCTTTTATAGTTAGCCAAGTCCAACGGACGGCTTAGATTACAATCGGCTGGATGGCCCAGATTGTGCCACCTCAGCCCTAAACAAGATTCGCCCTAAAAACCGCCACAAAGGAAAGTGGGGTAATAAATGAGCCATTAATGTCCACCATCCTTCTAGAAGATTCCGTTTGTAGATGCGTTCACCCTGTTCATGATCTTCTTTCTTGACGTTGTTCTTTAACTTCTTTGTCACTTGAGTTATACTAAGTCTCAACACTTAGCCATTTTTTGCAACTTTTCTTCCTCTGAGGTTGAAATGTCATCTTGGATTCTGTGCTTCATCACTTAAGTCATCACTGCTTGATCTCGACGTTTCTCCTGCAAAACAAGCAAGGAGAAGAGCATTAGAACACTTCATAATATAAATTCAACTTACTTACCAGGATTTTCACGCTCTAACTTCCAAGCGTTCATCGTCTTCACTAGCCAATTTCATCTTCAACGTCTTTATGCCTTAGCCAAATTTCAACTTCCTGAAGGCGTCATCTTTGAAAGTGCCAGCTTCAACTACATCTTCTTCACTTTTCCAGCTGAGGTGTTGACAATTTTGATTTCATTCATCTCTGGCTCAGGAAGATTATCCTCACGAAGAATTTGAGCAAATTCACCTAGGCAGTTCCTTTCAAAATCATCATCTGGAGCATTCTACCTTGAAAACACATTTTCTTCCTTGCCTTAGAAAATTTTCCAAATTCCTCTTGGGAATTTCACCAACCTGGTGCCCATTTAAAATCTTTACCTCAAAATCCTTGGCAAGTTGTGGAAGACCTTAAAATCCATTCCTCATCGATAATCTTCAATACCCAGAAGAAAATCTCTTTCAGAACTTGTCGAATTCATGGGTATACAACGAACGGGTTCATTTAATTTTTTGAACCTTCCACCTTGGAAAAATAACTTTTAGCAAATTTATTCTTGCTCTTCAACACCTGTGAACATTTCTTGCTCTGACTTGAATACTCTTTATCAACCCTGTGTCGGCATTCTCTTACTTCACCTCAAGCAATTCATTCATGCTTTAGGAAAATCTTATCACCTCAGAGTCTAGGCGTATTTTCTAGAGGAAGAAAATATTTTGTACCTTAGAAATTTTTTTCTTTTTAAATCATTTTGAAAATTTCGCCTCAGGAAATTTTAACTCAACTTCATTCATCTGCCAGTGGTGGAAAATTTTATCTCATCCATGCATTTGGGAAATTTTCCTTGAAAGCACATCACACTTAAATTCCGACGCCTAGCATATTATCTCCACCCGTAGGCGCATTTTATACTTGCAAAAGGATACTAGCCACGCCTTACATATTTTTTTTTATTCATCTTGTATCTTGGCGCATTTGGCACATCATGGGGGATATTTTATTATCTCAACGCCTATCATGCTTCAATGCCTTAGCAATTTTTTAACACCCTTACCACCCTAGGCGCATTTCACACTTGAAGGGGATTTCTATTTCCACGCCTTAGCCATTTTATTTCACCACCTTGCAGGCTTAGCATTTCCAACGCCCAAGCAATATTTACCTCCCACAGGGCGCATTTCCAACATGAAGAAGGATATTCATCTTGTTCAACACTTTTCACCTTACACTTACTCTTTACCTGGCGCATTCAAAGGGGGCAGAGGAAAGTCAACCTCTTTTGTCTTCTTCCTAGCTTGCATGGCACGTTTGGAGGTTGATGAAGAATGGGAGCATTTTATATGTGCTGGAGGATGAAACTTCTTTCAACGCCCTTGACTCTTTGACCAGCCTTTCTAAACATGGCGCATTTCACCCCTTGAGAAGGATGGGCGCATTTTGCCATAGGAGAAGGACAAGATTCTTTGACTTCCTTGACTTTCTTTGTTTTGTCTTCACATGGCCTCTTTTGGGCGCATTTTGCCATAGGAGGAGAATAAAGTTTTATACTTAGAAAATTTCCAAGCATGAGATCTTGCATGAGGGCGCAAATGGAGGGTGGTGGAGGATCAAAGTTGGATACTTAGAAAAAAAAATTGCATGCCACTACCTTGAGCTGGGCGCATTTCACATGTGTTGGAGGATGAAAACTAACACTTAGAAAAAAAAATTAGCAACTCCTCAAGGATGGCGCATTTGGAGGTGGCAGGTGGATTTTTCAATGCCTTAGAAACTTTTTCAAACACCTGAAGGCAAGCTGGGCACATTTTCAAGGTGGTGAAGGATAAAGTTCCAGACTTAGCTATTTTTTTTTTCCCTCTGCCAACTTCTTCATGCCTGCTATTTATAGTAAGCCCTTCAATTCTTGCATCTCTGAAGCTCAGAATGATTTGAAATTTTGAACGCTGGATCTTCACGACTTCATCAACCTGTTGACATTGCTATTTCGGGTTGGCTTGCTATTTTTAGCCCATTTATGAAGGTGGTTTGCTATTTATAGTAACCTCTCGTTTCTGGTACCTCCACAACTCTATTTGCTCTAAAATTTGGATGAGGCGCTCCTCACCACGTGAACTGCCTGCTGACATCGGCGCATGCAACTGATTTGCTATTTTTAGCTTGTTTCCAAAATGACTTACTATAAATAGTAAGTGCTCCATTTGTCTTCAAACTTTACCAACAGATAGCTTGAAGGATGCTGATCGCGGTGGTTTACACTGGTTTTCGAAAATTTTGACTTTTTACCCCTCTTTTTGGGCCCCGAAGCTGGAAACCCTAATTCATCTTGCATGCATATCAAATGATCTCCGTATGTTCTCGTTTCTGTTGCATTGCGATCAGCTCGTGATTCTGAAGTGTTGGGAGGCGGCTGTCGGGATGTACCTGCTAAAAATAGCAAGTTGCTTAATGAGTGACCATCTCCGTTTGCATGTCACGTCACTGCGAAGCTCTCGAAAAACCCATAAAGAATATGCCGACATGCAAACCCTAAAAATAGCCCTGGAAGGTTGAACTCTGAAAGTCGTTATCTCATTTTGCATGTTATACCGTTGCGAAGGCCTCTGAAAACCCAGAAGGAATCTTTAGACATGCGTTGAAAAACTCTGCATCTAAACCCCTGAAATCTGCCCCAAAAGCTGAACTGCTAAAAATAGTAAGTTGTCTGTTTCAGCTCAAATTTTACAAAGGAGTAGCTTGACATGTTCTAGATGCAACGTGACTGTTAAAACTTAGAAAATGCTGAAGGAATGTCCGAAATTGCACACTTACTAAAAATAGTAAGTAACCGGAATTTGATGAAATTTCAGTGGGAACCTGCTAGAAGCATGCTGACAACAACGTTAGTCTCAATTTTCAATTTATTCACTTCATTCGATTCCAATTTGACCAGAAAAGTACAAACCCTAATTTTCAGACTTAGCCAAAATTTCGCGTTTAAGCTCGATGACGGACACATCCCCCGAAAGGCAGACCAGAGAAAAGAGACAGCCAGAGAGAGAGAGAGAGAGAGAAAAACCAAAGCCAAAAGACCATAATGGAGCAAAAATTAGGGGTCCCCCTTTTGAATGGGGCGATGTGTGAAAAGGTCACAACAAGTACCAAGATCCACCCCCCCTTTAAGAAGGGCGCCCTCAAGCTACAGGTGCGCTTTTGCTGAAAAAGGACAAATTTCTACAATGTGAAACTTTGGAAATTTCAACTTCTGTCGCCAGTTGCCGGAGTTACGGGTCTCGGAAAGCTCCGCTGGATAGCTCATCGGATAGCCAGACCAATTCTGAAGAGATTGACTGTATTTATGAGCACCTATCACAAAATTTAGGCCTTCAAAAAGAAGGGCGCCCCTGGGCTACGGGTGCGCTTTTTTGCTTTTCTCTGAGAAATCTTCATAAATTGACCATTGAAATCATCATCTCGATCACTGAAATGACCATGTGCCATGTGAAATGCTGTCGTGAGATGCTCCTCCATCGTGAAAAGCTCCATTCTGAGTCTCTGATTCAGGTTCTGATCAATAAAACTGACTTTGACTGACAAAATATTGACAAAAACTCCATGCTTGATATTGCCCAAAAATTGTATTTTACATCATTTAACAAGGTTTAGACTCTTTTATGCAAAATGCCTTGATGAAGCAAAAAATTGGTTTTGGGTACAACACTACTAGTTTCATTATGTGAGAGGGTGATTGACCAACCATTTTCAAACAAGTCTCAACTTCCTCCAATGCACTCAGAAGAACTTTTCACTGAGATCGGTCTTCAAGCTTCATACCTACAATATAAAGCTTTCCACACAAATTTTATTTTTTTCTTTGCAATCTCCAATCATACTAAACCAGATCCACGTAATCAACAAATGAAATTTGGGCGCGAAACTCTGCTCCCAATGTTTTATAATTTGCATATATTTCCCAAAAAAATTCTTCTTCGTTGAGAGGCTCCATTCAATGTTTGTACCTTGTTGCCAAACTCTCAAATTTTCTGGATAACACACCCAACAGGCTAGCAGGATTTTTAGCTCTGATACCACTGTAGCGTCCCTTGCCTAATCTGCCCTATTAATGGCTATCAAAGACCCTCGAATGTCTACATATAAAGTTTCTTGGACACTTTGTAGATGATGATGTTGCTTAGTGTTACATTCCAAATTGTGACGTTACAATTTACCATCACTAGATAGAGTAAATGTGAATTCTAAGGTGAATTAATGATGCTTGAACCTTGTTTTCAATATGAATGATGTTTCATTTGATGTTATTCTTGGTGAAATATTGCATAAAGGAGAATAGAAGGTTATTGATTTATGAATAATCTAACTTTTGAAATGTTTCATGTATTCTGCTTTGTTATGAGCATATGACTGCCGATGTCATGTCATGGTGTGCAGGTATGAAGACTGATCCTCCGGACAGAGGAGAGATATCACTCGGGGAGGAACTTGGTCGGGTAAGCAGTAACGAGTACCAAATGAGCATACACACACGTCAGTATAGGTTCTGAGAAACCAAGTCAGTTATGTTGGTCTAGATAAGTCATCCTTAGGCTTGGAGTTATGTTTACTTCTTTATGCTTTGAAAAGTGATGATTACTTATTTGTCTGACTTACTATGCTTTGACATGATTTGGAAAAACGTGAATGGATATACGTTAAAAGGTCAAGTGAGTATGTGTATACGTGTACGCGTATCCATATGAATATACATGTCAAATACATACATATGCTCGGCAGATGGATATGCCCATATGAACGTAACGACATGATATACATACATTTATGTGTACACTGCGTACAGTGAAATACATACTAATAATAATATTATATTATTATTCCCTGTTGACTTTACGTAAATATATATATATATATATATCGGGTTGCTGACTGGCTCACGATATATTTATATATTTGTTAAATATATATTTAAGTAATTAAATATTAACGATTATATATAAAATTATTATAGTTATATTAAATATAAATATTTAAAATACTCGGGTATTTAAATATTTATGTATTAATATATTTAAAGACTATAATAGTATTTTATAATAAAATAAATAAGGGAACTATATTTTGTCTAAGGGATTTACATATATATTTATGTATAAATATATAAGGTGATTATTTAAATACATAAGGAATGTATAAATAATAATATATTTGTATATTTTATTAATTAAATGTATTAATATTAAAATTAATATTTATTTATATATAAATACGTTTATATATAAATAAATATTAATGTTTAAAATAATACTTTAATAAATAAAATATGCAAATAGAAATTATTAAAACAATTTCAAAAGAATGAAATTCGCATTTTATAGTGTTAAAATATGGAAGGATTAAATTCGCATTTTACATTTGTGAAAGTTTAAATATTAGAAGGTAGCCGTATTAAATATTTAAACATTTCAAAATACATTTGAAAATGAAGCAAACTTCATAAAAGGAAATATTGAAAAGTCGAACTTAAGAAAATGAATGAAAATAAAAAAAATTTAAACTCTCCCGTGAAATGGCGGAGGTCCCTGCGCAGCTGGAAATGAAAGAAGACATTTTCAAAGCTTTAAACCAGGAAAATAATAATGAACCTCTGTGTTGGATCGATTTGGAACTTGACCTGGGACGCAGCAATAATATCAGGTAAAATTCTTACGCCTGGCAGCAAAACGTGGCTGTAGATTTCGTTTTTATTGCAAGTTGAAATATTCTTCGAATTGCTGGCTGTATAGAAGTCGAATCATCATGGAAGAACATGACTAAGGGTTTGGATAAATGGCAAGTAGCATTTTGACTGAGTAAACATTGAAATCTGTCAATATACATGCCCAGAAATGGGGAAACTGTTTTAACTGCGGCCTATAAATACTTCACAAACTTTCATTCGAATACACTTCGGATTTTCTCATTTGTGACGTTTTTAGAGAGCTTATACACTGCAATTTGAGCAACCCGAGTCTATCATTCTCATTGAGCTTCCATAATCATCCCCTGTTTTGGTTATAATATTCTGTATTGCTGAGTTTGAAAGATGCTGTGAATTTTTACCAGCAATTACCAGTTACTGTGGCTATCCCTGTTTGAGCTGTGAGTGAGTTTTATTATTGCTGAGAGAAGCCTTTCATAATTTCTGAGATCATATATCACCATTTGCTGAGAGACATCCCCTGTTATTATCTTCACCAATTCTGAGTTCACAGTAAGAAGTTGAGATTACTTTTCATCTGTAGCAAGTGATTAATTTCTGAGAAAGAGTTTGAGACTGGTCTGAGAATTCTGGAAGTCTTTTGCTGAAGGTCTGAGGAGCTGCAAACACAATCAAGTTTATCCTCTAAAGGGAAAGGCATATACCAGGCATGATGTTTCTTCTTTCATGTTCTAGAGCGTAGTTCTTGATATATATATCTAAAAGAGTAAATACTGAATATGCATAGTTAGGGAATTGCATTGAGTACAATACTTCAGTTAAGATAAACAAGAAATGGTTCTATGTTGCACCATTACCTTAAAGAATAGTTATGCATGTTTTCTGGAGTAGAAACCTGTTTGCATTAGTGTGTGTTTTGCATTAAGGTATGAAATATGTATGAACTCCATATGTGGAGTATATACGGTTTCAACGATTAAAGGATTGTGAAAAAGGGATTATATGAGTAAAGAGCTTAAGGGATTAGTTTACTTATTTTACATTTAAGAGAAATAACGGAAAAAGATAAAAGGGAGGGATTTATTTGCATTTTGAATGACTTTTGCATATTGTGTATAATCTCCGTATATGGAGAATACGTAGGAGTACTTATTATCTACCAGGAACGAAATGAAGGCAGAATCAAGTAAAGTCTTTTAGCTTAAGTTATTAAGATAACAGAATCAAGCTAAGTACTCCTAGGATAAAGATTACCTAATTAGGAGGGTTGATACAAGACACTTGTAGACTGTCTCATTTCTAGTAGGTTCGTATGATTGTAGGATATCTGGGGTGACGGATTACCCAATGAAGGATAAAACCTACGCGTAGAGTAAGTAAGCCTCAAGTCAAATCGGCCCTGAGTAGTGTATATGATAGATGACCTTCATTCGAAGTACTGAATGAGAATACTTTGGCCAAAGTAGTGAAAGGTACGACATCCACTTAGGTGTGAGATAGTTGAGACTACACTGTCAGTTCATTGTGATCCGGGTACTAGATCGAGATTGTGAAATAGCAAGGTTCTAGTTGTGTAGGACACAGCACTATGCTTGGTAATCGTTAAAGGATACCCTACCAATCTCTTCTTCGAAGGGAGGGCCGTTCATTGTGAAATGATCGTGCGGGGGACCGCATTATAAGTCCGTGGTTGGCGGAAAAGCGCCCGAGTGATGTTTCTCCTCCACAGCAAGCGGCCGATGTACCAAGATTTGAAAGGAAGGACTCCTGGACATTCTTACTTCTATTTGTGCAAAAGCTTACGAGCTATGTATGTAACTGTATTACTTTTTAACTCTGATTTATATTCGCAATGAAACATGATTGTAACTTGTACGTGTTTATCAATAAAGAAAGGAAGAAATTTATTGTAATATCTTTGTTATATGTTACTTTTACATGTTTTAAGTGAGAATTGGAAAGTTTTTAATTTCTTGAATAATGCTACACTTAGCAAACAGATTTGTGGCCTTGAAATGAAGCTTTTACTTCTTGAGAATCACTTCCTCCTCTTGGCACACTTTACAAACAAAATCACCAATGTTTTAGCTCCATATAATGCAGTATCAAGAGTAATAATATGAAGCTCAATCTTAAATTTGTCCTTTAGAAGCACTCATAATAAAATGCATTAATAAATCATCTATTGCATTATTCAAAAACCCTTATTGCAATAATAAATCAGCTATTGCAATAATTCAAAAACCCTTATTCAAAATTGCAATAATACATCAGCTATCGCAAGTATTCAAACCATTGCAATAATAAAACAGCTATTACAATAATTCAAAAACATGCAATAATACATCAGCTATTGCATAAATTACTTACCTTCTCAGATAAGCAGATTTGCAACTTCAGCCTTCAATCAATCTCTGTTAAGCACCATTGTGTTTCCTGGCTAAAAACACCATTAAATCTCCTGACTGTATATTGCAACAGCGAAAAGATTGTAAGCCAAGAGGGATTTCATCCTCAAAGCCCCTGAAAAGCCAATCTACCAATGAGACTGAAATTCATTAACAATTTTCTCTGCACCAAGCCTCCCCCAAATGAGCTCTCAACTCCCCTTAATAAAGAACTTCTTGATCTTCTAGAAAGACCCAAGAAGAGTGTTCAACAAGCTTTTAGAAAAATATTTTAATACTCCTTGATGTGACCTCTTGATGTGACCCCTTAATGTGACCCCTTCATGTGACTTTCCTATGTGACCCCTTGATGTGACTCCTAATAGTTTTTATTCTCACTTTATGAAGTGAGCGCACCTTTAATATGACTTCAGTGATTTATTTCATCACTTTATAATCCTTAAGTCACCTTTTAATTTATTTAAGTGGCTTTTTAATCTTTTATAAAGTCAATTTAACTTAACCATGAAAATAATCATAACTCCCTCCCAACTCAGTATTTTTCCATGCCGTTAGAAGCTGGCGAACACTGAGCTACAAATGCCTACACTAAATCAACTACGGAAGTGGAGTGGTAATGTCAAAACCCACCAAAACGGCCACTAACCCCCTAACCAAATCCTATCAACCTACAAGGGTCCAAGAAATAGGCTAACTCATCATCAAACAAGATCATGCTAAAAAAGGGGACATTACAGAGTGTACCGTGCACGATGTCCAAAAGATGTGCTCATATCTAGCCTCGACCAAAGCACCTGCAACCCTACAAACTTTTGCATTGTAAGTAATTACTTGGACAACATTTTCATTACCCACCATCTCTATGGAGTCAATGAGAATCCTGGAAATGAACTCTGCAACTTTCACTTCCCCTTCACAGTCAACTACCCTCAAAAACATTGCCCCCTTGGGGGACACTGCAATAACATTGATCAATGGACAGTTTTTGCAATCTTTCCATCCATCGGAAACAATAGATATACCTGTTTCAATCCAAGAATCTCTAATTGGTTTCAGTTGGGCCTCTATAGATTTCTTCTCTTTTTGCAATAAGGTGGTACGCACCTTTCAATACCCAGGACTTGTGAAACCAGGAGGTGCACTATTTATTGCTAGAACAATGTCCCACCAATATGGTGATCTCACCAAGCTGAATGGAAGACAATTGGCATAGAGGCAACGTGCAATTTTTTCTTCAGCAATATCTCTTGCCTCCATTTTAAATGCCCTCTCCAATGAACCTTTCTTGCGGGTGGTGATTTGTGGTTCTTCATCTTCATCTTCCGTAGAGGGCATAGGCAAGAAGGGATGTTTGGAGGCTGTAACTGTCTGAGAGGGTAATGTCATTGTATTTTTCTTTCCGGAACTATAACCACTTTGTTTTCCTTTTGCAATCAATTTGTCAGCATCTTCTTGTTCTTTTATAAATCCTGCTATTCGTACAGCAGGCAACCCCTTCTTATCTGGGCCCTCACACATATTAATCCCTTTACCACCAAGGCCCATAAAATGAAGTTTCACTTGGTAATAGGAGCTATTATATTGTGCATTGCAAAAATTACACTTCCAAACAAACCCCCCACCTCCAAGAAGTTGTGAAATTCTTGTGGTATGTCTCCATAAAGGAGATCCTTTATCAATTTTGAATTTTTGACTTCCCTCCCCACCCACTGAACTTTGACTACTAGCCATTGTTGCAATCTATAAAAAAAAATGAAAAAAAAACATGCTTGAAAAACTTCTTCTCAAACTTGAAAAAACCCATCAAAAACTTGAAAAAATTCATCAAAAGACTAAAGAATAGGGTTTAAATGCATACCTTAAACACTTAAATCTCCTTCGTGGAAGCTTTTTGGCACTCCACAATCAATCTCCTTTAAATACAATCACCTCCTTTCAAAATGCCAAGATGGAGAGAAAATATGGTGAGAGCAAAATGAGAGGTAAAAATGAAATGTATGTGTGTTTGAAGGCCTCATATTGGGCCGTTTTAGGGTTAGGAGGAAAAAAAAAATGTTTTTCAATCAAGTTTGGGCTCACTTTTTTTGACTTGGCCCATAGGTTCACCCAGGTTCATGCTGGGTGCGCACAGGATGTGCGCCCAACACTGTGGGTTCGCACGGGTGCGCAGGTGTGCACACCCTGGCAAACCCACAGTGTTGTGCGCACACCCAACACGTACCCACAGACGAACCCGAACCGGGTTCGGGGCCTACGGGTACGAACCCTACATCTTAGGCTTGCTGTTTCATGCAATTACAAACACATTTAAAATGTTCCTAGGGACAGAGATTATCTTTAGAACTCTTCCATATAGTTTTTAATTGTTGGTGCTTTGATACTGGTACCAATGAAAACAGATATAAAGAAGATATGCAAAAATCAAATGTCACAACTACAAGCTGCATTATGGAGAAACCTCTTGGTAATTAAAGTTTTAATCAAAGTACCTTGAAAAACATGAAATTAAACCACCTCAAATCAACCTACAGAGGCCTTTATTATTTAATTGTTGGTAACTTTGTATACAGAAATATGTTGGTGAATGTGGTTGTGGCTCTATGTGATAATTTTTTTTTACATTAAATGTATTCTAGGATTGATACAAACATCATTTTGACTGTTATATAAATTCTCATGTGCATTTTTGCTCAAATATAAATATAAATATTTTAATTGTAAGCGAAATGTATGAATAATAGAATAGCACAACCTTAAAAAGATGATTAATTCAGAATACTGAAGCATTTTATTCATATTCATTAATTTCGTTTTTTGGTTATTTGCACTTGATATTAGTGCAATTTTTCATCATTCAAAATATGAACAGAACGAGAAAGTGTCTGATCGAAGATTACCTCAGCACGTTGTGCAGCATCAACATTGATTTTCACAAGCATTAATTCTCGCTCTACTTGTGGTTCCTTTGAAAGGTCCTCTACCTGAAAATAGAAAATACTGTGAGACTAAGAAAGGCGAATAACTTGATGTAAGCTTGAAATAGAATCCCTCAAGAGAAAGCCATGCCCAATCAGTTATTCTTCAAAATCAAATTGAGAGATTTGAATTTAATCTGAATGCGGCATGCAACTCACCAAGTTCTAGAGTGTGTCTATCCAGCACAGTATTAAATATTTATTTCAATTTACATTAAATTAAAAGAAAAGAATTATATTAACTTCTAAAACATTGAAAATTAATATGGTTGATACAGCTAACTGTTGAGCTTTTAGCTCAGCTAGGAACTTCCACACAGGTTCAGCGTGAACGTGTCGAGAAAAGTTCAAGTGGTTCGAGTTAGTCTAGACTCTATCTTGTATTTCACTTTAGTGATTAAAGTGAGTCTTTTATTTAGTTAATTAAGTCTAATAAAGTGAGGATAAGCACTAATGATTTAGACTTATGTTACAAGTCATCTCCTACATGAGATAAGATTGCTATTTTGGAAGATTAGATTTTTAGCTGAATTAATATAAAGATACGAGCAAGACAGAAGACTGTAAGCATTTCAATTAGATTGTCTTTGGAAGGACAGAAAGACCAAGTCTTGGTTAACAGATTTGTCACTATCAAAAAATTTATGAATTATAACTCTGTAATGCCCCTTTGAATGGCAATCATACCAACAGTTGGATAAGCTATTTCTTTATCAGAATAGCTTTCCTTTGAACTTTTGAGGTACAGCTCCCTCATATGATGAGATTTAGGTTTTAATGTGTATGCTTTTAACCAGAAAGCAAGAAAGGAAAAACTATAATGAAATAAAATAGTTCTTTGAAAAGCAAAAGATATTATTAAATAACGATTCACAGATGGTTATTTTTCATAATAGTGAATACATGTGTGGCAAACCAAAGATTCAGTTCCAAACAATAATTAGCTCACAAGCCAATTTACTATTTAAAAATGAACCTAACAACTCCAAAACGAAAATAGATGATAACCAACACAGGAAAGACAAACACTCAAAATAGTTATCATATGCAGAAATAATAACACAAAAATCATTAACAGCACACAGACTCCAAAGATTCTTTTATTTTGAATGCTCAGAAATTGCAAAGTTCACAGACTTACAATCATCCTCGTATCAGAAAATCTATCTCCAAAAATAACTACCTTAAAATTCTACTTCTTTCCTATATTTAACTATGCAAAAAAAGGATCCATTTCCAGTCCATCCTTTACATATTTGTCATGTCAAAAGTATAACTGAATCTTTAAAATAACCACTTCAAGAAAGTTAAAAGAATCCTTTAAATTTAGGAGACTTAAACACTTCATTAACTTTCCAAGTATTTTGAATAATAATAAAATGAACTTAATATTTTGCTGTGGTGGCACAACTTGTGCATCGGTGCTATCTTTATCCTTTAATAGAGACTATGGCGTTTGAATAGTTGCTTTGGCCTTGTAGATTCGAAATGCCTTGATAATTAGTCCCAGCTCATTATGTTTTGGAATAATAACATTATCAGTCCTTAATCTCCATAACACCCAATTACCAGGAACATTCTCTAAACTACTTTGATAAACAACAAGATAACCCATACCTTGAACTAAAGAAGCATCAATGGTACTTATCTTCTCATATTTTCAACACAGAATGTTTACCTGTCGAAAAGTTCCTTGATCTTTGCCCTGAATTTGTCTTTGATAAATTGGACATCAACGCTTTGAGAGTTTGTACGAACACTTGAGTCGATAAATAGAAGATCAACATGGATATCCAATTTAATTTGATTACAATCTTTTAACAATTTTGTTTGCTGAGCTGTTACTTTCCATTCCACACTCTTCTTCCACATGAAACATCTAACATCATTTATATTAGAAAGAATTTGTTCGACTACCAATTTATCAATTCCATGTATTTTGAATAATAATAAAATGAACTTAATATTTTGCTGTGGTGGCACAACTTGTACATCGGTGCTATCTTTATCCTTTAATGGAGACTGGGGCGTTTGAATAGTTGCTTTGGCCTTGTAGATTCGAAATGCCTTGATAATTAGTCCCAGCTCATTATGTTTTGGAATAATAACATTATCAGTCCTTAATCTCCATAACACCCAATTACCACAAACATTCTCTAACCTACTTTGATAAACAACAAGATAACCCATACCTTGAACTAAAGAAGCATCAATGGTACTTATCTTTCTCATATTTTCAACACAGAATGTTTACCTGTCGAAAAGTTCCTTGATCTTTGCCCTGAATTTGTCTTTGATAACTTGGACATCAACGCTTTGAGAGTTTATACGAACACTTGAGTCGATAAATAGAAGATCAACATGGATATCCGATTTAATTTGATTACAATCTTTTAACAATTTTGTTTGCTGAGCTGTTACTTTCCATTCCACACTCTTCTTCCACATGAAACATCTACCATCATTTATATTAGAAAGAATTTGTTCGACTAACAGTTTATCAATTCCCATATCCATCATTTCCTTTAGATTTTTGTCCACTCTCAACCAATTTACTTCTTCCTATTTGGAGGCTGCAATTTCATCATCAATTTCCTTTTTCTTGATGTCCACATCATCATATAATTTCTTGGCCTCTTCAATGAACTCAGATGTTTTATTCATGATCCAATTCACCCAGTCCTCAACAGTCTGGCCATAAAATTTGTACTTGTGAATTTTCTCAATGATTTCCTTCCCATTGGCTGAACTAGGGTCAAAAGGGGAATCAATTAGGCCTCTTGGTTGGGCTGAAGTATCTACAATGGATTTGAGGTAGGCAGTCAAGGCCTTTACTTGCTGTTTCAATTCATTTTTAGATCAAATATCTCTTTCAGTTCTTTCCACCAACTTGGCAGCTGAAACACAAAAATTGTGTATATCCCCATCCCACGATGAAGGTTCCAACTTAACCTTAGTGATATTAAATTATTGGGCTCTCATTTCACTTGCATCCTTAGTTACAACAGGGTGAGCAATCTACACATATATGCCTCCAAAATTTGCATCTAAGATCAACCTCGAAGTAGTCTTAGGCTTTTTTAGGTTGGGGTGTTCTGTGGAGCAGATTTGCAACAATATCCTTTCTGGAACATTTAGTTCTACTTCCTTTCTCTTTTTGGAAAATGTGTGTTGGTAGGTGGGCTAGGAGGAGTCCTGGAAGCATTTCCAATACTATGAGGGGAAAATTGCAATGACCTATTAGGAGGGGGTGTAGCAAAGGATGACATATAAGGAGACAAAGAGGGAGACAGATTAGAGGTGACAGCTGGATTTTGAGATGCATGAGGGAGCGAGGGATTTAGTGAAAAGTGAGAAGAGGAAGAAGAGGTACTTACCTGAGAAGGAGACAAAGTTATATGAATTGCACTTTCTTCTCTAGCTTCCTCTCGATGGTCTCAAGCTTCTTTTTTTTCTCCTTCTCTTTCCCATCTTTGCTCTCCATAGTGTCCCTACAAGTTCTTTAAATATTTCTCCTAGGAGGATCTTCATCTCCATCTCCATCTCCATCTCCTCCACCAATGGCTTGAGAATTCAATGAAGATGATGCCGGTTGAGAAGGAGAAGGGTGCACCTGACTAGTTTCTCCATGTTATGTAACCCCTTTTGCTTCTAACGATTTTGGGCCAGGCCTCTCAGCTATTTTCTTTAATATTCATTCGTTTGTTCATTGAGAATGGCTGTCAACCTCCCCTCTATACTCCTAATTTGTTACATCCCACCCTAATTTCTCTTCTGACTCTTTTTACTTTCTAGTAATTCTGTTACGTAATGTTTTGAAATGGGTAAAACAATGAAACTATGATGGCACATACAATGATGATATTATGAATGAGTTATATATATATATATATGCATGATGTTGCTTTATAATTGAATGAAGGTTAGGTACATGATACCCCATTTCTTTTGACATGCTATAAACTATTATTTTTCTTTGTTATATTACAAAGCAGTCGATATTATGGATTTGATCAGATGATGATTTGGATAATATCAGACTAACTACCTAATCTTGGTGAGCTTGATGCAGGACAAATCAAGCCTCGACGGGATGGAGAGGGAAAACATCATCCGGTCAAAAGAGTGCAACGGAGAAGGAAGTCTTAATTGCCATCTGAGTTCGGGTTGGTAATACAAATATCTGTCAACCTTAGCTAGGGGTTTGCTCTATCAACATGGGGGTAAGTAGCTTTGAGTAGGAAGCAACATTTCCAATTTAGATGGGTTGAGACTTGGGAATTTCCTTTTGTCTTATTACCTCCCTTAATTAAATTATCTAGGTAACAAGCATAAGAATGTTATTAAATTATATTTACATATATATAGATATATATACATACATATACGGGGGCATATAAAACTTATACGAGCTTAATTTAAATCATGCTACCATTGGTGATTTGTGTATTAAGCCAAGAGCTAGGCGAGTGTGGGATTTTAATTATTCATTTATTTCACATTTTTTTGGGACGTAGGATATTTCTTTCGGCAAAGCTTGAATTTCCTCGTGGAGCTTGTCGATGTGATTTTTGTGACCGTAATCAACAAAACAAAGTAATCCGGGTACTCCATTCTCTCTTGATCAAAGTATTCCTTGCGCTAAGATTGCTAGAAAGATCGCACGTTCAACTCCAAGGTTTGAAATGCTTTGGAATACCCTCAATAGGTTCGTTGTGATATGTTGTTTTACGAGGGGTTTTACAATTGTTCTTAAGGTTTGCAGTTGACAATAGATGGATGATTGGAAGGGAATTTATGCAATGCGGATGATTTAGCAATAAGGTACGTTTTCCTAAACTAACCAGAAAAATACTGAATTGAATGGTTGCAGAGATTAAAGAATCTATGTTCTATCTACAGGCAGGACACGGGATCAATTTTGGCAACCTTCAACCAAACTTTTCTCTACCTCACGTCGGACAGCTTACACAAAGTTGGTGCAATCTTCAAGGGGATGGCAAGAAATGTTCAAGTTACAATCCGACATCAAGATACCGTCAAGATGACGCATACCAAGATATGAATTACAACTGAAGTTAGGTTTATAAAATGCTCCAGTTGACCACACAAGGCAAACTTGCCATCAACAAGCCGCTAGTGGTATGGACTAAAATGAAGTTGCCTCGATCAACACCACAAATCCATAGCTAATATCTACTTGCATGAAATGAAAATTACACTACTTTAAGCTACTTTACGCTACTTGAAGTAGAAGGGATGAAGAAACCTCGCTAACTATCCATAACAAAGACGAATTTCACCATCAATGAAAGGTTTTTTATTATGAAATTCTTACACAACAATCTCTTACAAAAGTTTTCAAAGGAAAACTTTCCTCCTTTTCCACACTATGCCAAACTATCAAACTATCTCCCTGTTCTAACAAAATGTCTACTCTCTGATGTCTCCTCTAATCTTATTCTAATATCTACTGATGAGGGGGACTCCCCCTTTTATAGATAGCCCAGTCCAATGGACAGCTCAGATTACAATCAAATAAATGGCTGAGATTAAACCACCTCAACCCTAACCCTAAAAACTGCCAGAATAGGGAGTGGTACAATAAATGAATCAAAGATTCCCACTCACTCCCAAACTAGTAAAGGTAATTAATGCCCACAATCAATCCTCTAGAAGGTCATCATCCAGTAGTGCATTCCCGTTCTCCTTCTCCCTGGCTGCAAACTAAATGAACCTGGCAAGCACAGCCTCGACCTCCTAAACTGAGATAGGTGGAATATGATCCAACTGAAACTCCAACACTGTGACTAACTGTCCATGTCGCATGCAAGATTTTCTCCAAGCAGCTAAAGCATCCTATGTACTCTGAATCAAGCTGGAGAAAGTAGAAATGTTCTCAAAGTCATCCTGCACGAAAGTCTTCACCTCTGAAAAGAAAGGCAGCAGCCTACTCCTCAATCCATCAGTAGTCACCTCATCGGGATTCAGCCGTCTAGCAAAGATTGCCTCCAAGGTATTCAAGACTCCATCAACAATATTCATCATAGCCTTCCTGACTCTGGCTGAATCCGCCTGTGCTGCATCAAAGAACCCACATCCTGTGACTACTAAAGAGTACCATCCGGCAAAATTATACCTATCACAATCCTGAATGACTCCTCCATCAATCAGCATCTGCAAAGGAGTATGCATCAATGCCTCAAGACGCTAAATAACTTTGCTCTGATAAACAGAAGCATCACCCCAGGCTTGATCAACTGCCTCCATCCGTGCCATAATGTCGAAAGCTTGCTGGTAAGCATGAGCAAGGTCTTCCATGAACTTCTCTGTCTCGGCACGAACACCTACAACCCATTTGTCTGCCTCCTGTGCCATCTTCCTCAAATCCTCCAAGCCGCTAACTGATTCTCTGGATAACTCGGTTGGAAGTTCAAGTGCTGGATTCTCTTGCCCACAAGGACGAGATAAATGTTGCATGTATCCTATCAATGTCTTTTGCTCCTTCTTCAACTTCTTATACTTTCCCTCAATCCTAAGCAATCTGTCCTTGAGTGCCAGATAGGAGTTATCGCACTCCTCAATGACTTGTGCACCTGTGGGACGTCCTAACTCCATAGTTGTGATCACATAATTCTCTGGCACTGCTTCATCTCGATCAGCATCAACTCGTGGCACCGCTACATGAAGGGTGCGAGAACCATCCTCATCAGTTGAAATCTTCGAAAAAAATTTGGCCCTCTTCTTTGGTGAAGGCATGCTAATCCTATTCAAAAACTCTTCCATCTCTACTGCCGGATCAACTTCTTCACTGGGGCTCCTTCTCATTCTATCTCTGAGCCAATCAGGTACCACCTGCTGTATATCAAATGGTTGATCCTCTCTTGCCTCTACTTCACAGACTTGTTCAACTTCAATTTCATTCTAGCGAGGCTCATCGGCCTCTAATGGCTGAGTATCTCCCGAAACTGCATCATCCTCTAAAGTCGTCTCTAACTCACGCTGGAAACGAGTATCAGTAGCAGTCTCCTCATCTTCCTCCAGCTGATCATCTCTAGTGGGTGCATTGACACTCTGCCAACTGACTCTCTCCGTGGTGGCTGATTCTCTTCCTGTAACTCTGCCCTGATTCAATGCATTTCTCTAATCAGCAAAAAGTGAAACCTCCTGCATACTTGGAGAACGGGTCTCCAATGGCGGGTGATTCTAATACAACGCATGGAGGTTCGAATGAACGGCCTCCTTCGAAATTCTGGACCTCGAGTAATTGTTTTTCCTGCTGGTAGTGGGTGTCCTATGATCTCCCATCAAGTTGTAAGTCAAAGGAATTGACCTACTCTTCAATCTGCTCACATGCCTTTCAACCCATGCTCTGGTGAAAGTCATGACTGGGATACAAAGTGTGTCCAAATCGGTTATCTCTAGCTCTGACCAATCTGGGTGGAAGTGGGTGTCTCTCACCCTCATAATCTGGATGGAGAACATTCATGTCCTCATCCACCTGTCTGATACTGGAATGACTTCACACTCCCTGATCATACTCAATGGCAACCTAGAGAACATTCTTTTCCTAACTTCAGCCTCATCTGATGCACCAGCCCAGTAATCCTCAATGTTTGCCTTATGCTTGAACTCTTCTGACAGTATCCATCTGATATTGCTATGTGGATCATAATGCTTCTGCTGGTGTGATAGGAAAAATGAAAGAACTGAAGCTCATTTTCAGCTTCTCTAACTGCCTGAAGTGAAGGACACACTTCGTCTGAATTACCCATGACAATCGGGAAGTCAACTCCTCCCTTCTTTCTCTTTTGAATCTTATCGTAGGCAACCAGTTGCCTAGATATCTCTAACATCAAAATTCTATTGGTTGGGTACTTAGGCAGCTATATGGATATGAAGAAAAACCTTGCAGCCTGATGTAAGAAAACTTCGGAAACTGAATAAACCAGCACCCATACCTTTCTATTAATTCTTGAGCTTCCCTCGAGATCCTGTGATGAGTCCTTTGATGAAGTGATCTTGTGATGTGCATGGTAAAGGCATCATTGACACGCTTGAAATGGGTGGTACTTGTTAGGTGCAACTGCGGACAAGCCTCATGGATTTTGAATTGATGAGAACCTCAACCAATTGGCTCCTTGTAACATAGTTTAAATGGACCTGAGAAGCAAGGGATAGTTTTCAACAAATCAAGGAGGCATAGCTTCAACCCCAACATTAGTTAACCCAAATTTCAGCAAAGATTTTACCTTGTATGCTTTTGGCAGCTTTAGTGTAATTTCTGCAATTTTGGTGTAGAAAAATGTAGAAGGGTTGGAGCAGCCCATTGCCTTTTTTAGCAAGGTTCTGGAAGACTATGAGCAGAAGTATAACTTCATAGAAAAACATGTGCTAGCTATTGTGAAAAGTTTGAAGAAATTTAGACATCTATTGTCTCATAACAAAATTCATCTTCAAGTGGCACATTCCAGTGTGAAAGAATTTTTACTTAGCAAAAGATCTAAATGAAAAATGGGTTGGATGGATCACAAGAGTTATGGAGTATGATGTGGATATTCAGGTCACTAAATTGGTGAGGGGAAAAGGTTTATGCCAGCAGCTGGCTAACGAAGACATTTCAGCAGTAGAGGAATGAACGAGACTCAGTTTTGGTCAATGTTGGGACAGCATATAATGAGCTACTACAACTTGGTTGCAGGATGTGTCATTTCTTGAACCGGGGCATGTCACCTAATAATAGAACAGAAGAGGAGAGTACTACTACCGACTTCATTCCTTTCATTGATTGTTTTATATAGAAAATATCACAGTGGAGTATTGCTTAGGTGTTGATAAATGATCAAGGATCAGATATTATGAGTTCCATGACAGACCTTTGGAGGTCACTATGCTGCAAGGACAACAACATATAAGATTTTAAGAGCAGGCTATTATTGGCCTGACTTGTTTAAGGATGCACATACATATGTCAGGAGATGTTCCAAATGTGCCTTGTTTTCAGGCAAAGAAAGGCTTGTTGCTTTGCCATTGCAACCAATTCAGATAGAGCAGTCATTTATGAAGTGGGGAATTGACTTCATAGGGGCAATTAATCCACCCTCAAGTGCAGGCCATCAGTGGATTATCACAACAATGGACTACTTTACATGATGGACAGAAGCTTTGCCTATGAAGGAAGCTAATGAAACAACAGTGTTGAATTTTTATGAAGACATAGTTTGCAGATTTGGAGTCCCAGATTCTATAATTTCTGATAATGCCCTTGCATTTGTTGGTTTGAAGGTTGCTGATTGGGCATTGAAGAATGGCATTTACTTGAACACAAGCTCCAACTATTATCCTCAGGGCAACAGACTTGCAGAGTCCACTAATAAAAATCTAATTAACATTATCAAAAGGACGCTTCAAAGCAATCAGAGGGATTGGCATGCCAAGCTAAGACTGCTCTTTGGGCAGACAGAATTACCCCTAAGAAGGTGATTGGGAACTCACCTTACATGTTGGTGTATGGTAAAGAAGCAAAATTACCTATTTCTACTGAGTTGCCTGCCTTGGACATTGCCAGTCAGCTAGTCCTGTTTGAGCAGACTGACCCACTTGCCTTAAGATATACTCAGCTGATGGAGTTAGAAGAAACTAGAAACAAGGCTATGAAGAATATGGAACATCAGCAAATCCTGACTAAAGAACATTTGATAAGAAAACTAGATCAAGAGATTTCATGGTGGGAGATCTTGTGCTGAAATGGGATGTTCTAAAAAGAAGTCGGGCCATCACACCAAGTTTGACAACATGTGGACGGGTCCATTTATTATCAAAGACTACAAAGAACACAATGCTTACCAACTGGCCACAACTGAAGGTGAAGTGCTTCCTATCCCAGTCAATGGGATACACCTCAAGCCTTGTTTTGAGGTTTGATAAGTTCCTCCATTGTACGTATTAGGTTAGGTTTTATGTTTTCAATAAGTGCTTCTGCATTTTAGTTTGATTGTTGTTTCATTCCCTAAGTGTTGTTCTAGCACAGTAAATTGTTTCTTTTTAGTTTCTCCTGTTTCGTCGGTTCTGGCAACCTGTTATGTTCTGTGAATCTCAAGTGAGTTGTAGCCATGTGCAACTGCTTTTTATTTTTTTATGAGTTTTCCTAATGACTCCATTCCCAATGGACAAGTTTTGGCTAGATCATACATCTGATGCTATTTCACAAGGAAGTCTATTGGAGAGCCTCACCTCAATCATATTTGGCATAAAACTCATCAGAGAGGAAAGTCAGCAAGACCCTCCTGTTGTCTTGCCGACTAGCAGTGTGTTCTATTTGTTTGAATACACCAGTCGCCAGGACTTTCGAGTCGCCATGAGTCTTTATGTATCTCTCCGCTTGGGATGTCTCACCGACAGTAGCTCACAAAGTTGGCGTCGGGGGGAATGGTTTTCCTTCGGCATAAGATCTTGTCGAAAGATGGAAGTCTCAGCGAGGGGAGGTGCCATCGATGTAAGGTCTTCCCGACCCGCTAGTGTCTTGCCGAAGTGTTCTCAGTTCGCCAATTTTTTTTCCTTCAGCATGAAGTCTCACCGATAGCAAGAGTCTCGTCGAGAGGGATTGATATCGGCGTAGTGTCTCGCCAAAGGCCGGGGGTCTCACCAAAGAAATAGGAGCTCGAGGAGATATATCGGCGACTAACGAAGGTCTTGGCGAAAGGAGATGTCAACGAGGAGAAAAGGTGGGCCTCATTGTAACGTCTCGGCAACCGAATGATGTCTCACCGAAAGGATGGTGCCTTTGGTATAAGATGGTGAGCTCGGTGTAATGTCTTCCCGACCAAGAAATGTCTCCCCAAAATGAAGTGAGCTTTCGCCGAAACAAAAGGACCCCTGGTGTAAAGTCTTGTCGACCCGATGGGGTCTTGCCAAGTGGATATTCAGAATCAGTAATACTCCTAGCCAAGGGGTTTCAGCTTGCTATGACCTCCTGCCAACTGATCGTGGTCTCGCCAAAGGTTTATGCCTTTTGTGTAACATCAGTAAACTCTTGCCAATAGTGGTTCACAAGTTTGAGATAGGGGAGACTCCGAGCGGAAGTTTTGTGCTCGGTAGGATGTCCTGCCGACAAGCGATATTCTTGTCGATGGTTTCAAGGATGTCGATATGACTTTAGTTGCTCAACATGAAGTCTCACCGACAAATGTATGCTATGTCGATGTTGTTATAGAGTATAATCACATTGGGGAGACACGGCCAGTGTCTCACCGACATGTGATTTTGGCCGAATGACCTTTGACCACCTGGGATCTTGTGTGGCATATTTTTAACCAATCAGAAAGAATTGAAGGTGAACCATTAGCCATTTGACTGTTTGACTACCCCACTATGAATGAGATCAACAGAATGAAAGCGACACGGACTTATTCTAAGATCAAAGGGCGATGGAGCAGCTCGATGAAAGATGGTGTGGGGATCTAATGGAAATTTTGAAGCTGCTTGCAGAGGAAGTCAACATGCAAAAGATCTTGAACATGAGGAAGGCCGAAGAGAGAGTAAGCCGTCAGTCTCAGGGACAACTGTGAGGTCTACTGGCAAAAGGCAGATTGACATTAATGATAGTGCTCTAGGGGATTCGAGATAGCTCTTCAAGGAAGTTTGAAAGTGAACACGGAGGCTAGAGGTTGGCACATTAAATGTGATGCAAAAGATCAAGGAGGCCATTCCTGGAGCACTCTTCACCGACATGGATAGCGGGGACACAACATTAACTTCATTCAAAGGATCCAAGCGCAAATCTTTCTAGAGGCCGATATTTTTGTAAACCCTAAAAAAGGATAAAGGGGCGACACTTTTGGTTCTCATATATATGGCATTTTTGCCTTTTTTTGTAGACAGTTCTTACCTAGTGCTTTTTTGCTTTTGTAACTTGTGGAGTTCTTTGCAAAAGAGAGGCTATGTTTTGTAACTCATGACAGGCATGTATATCAGTGTTCACCATTGAAATCAATAAGTATAAGTGATTTACCTTTTCAATCTCTCTATTAAATTGTGTGCACTTGTATAATTGATGAAATTGCTTGTGAAACTATATAATTCCTTGTGGTTATGTCTTATTTCAGCACCTTTCCATAGAGAAAATATGTATTTTGCAGGTTGTGAAATGTGTTATAATGCAGTACTCTCTAGTTGTGAAGTTATTTCTTCCTTCTAAGAGTGTAGCCATATGAACCTTTTCATGAAATGTTTATGCAAAAAATGTATGTGATTGAGTTGTGTACAACTAAGCTTTTCATCATCGACTAAATTGTGTGTGTAAACTGTGTTATATGTCCTCTTAGTAAATTTGGGTGCATCACCATAGATATCGTGTTTTCATTAGTTTTAATATATTCTCCTACCCTTTTCATTTACAAGATTAGTAGTTAGGTGACACGATAGGAAGTTGGCCTTCTCCGGAGGTTGACCTTTGTTTACAAGAAACCCACATCTTTAGAGGTCTTCCCATGTTACACTGAGGTGTTGAACATCAGGTTCAACAGGGTGCAATTTCGGTGGATAATAGGCCTTTCAGCCTAGTGAACTAAGATAGGAGCATTGCGCTAAGGAGAAAGTTTGCGCGACAGTCGACCTCATTTGGATAACTACCCTTAGCTTGCATTGTTGTAAGTCATATAGGTGAATGAATCGTAGTAGGGATAATAGAGGGAGACTTGTTAATAAGGATAAGGGGAGTTATACACAACCAAAAAAATTAGAAAAAAAATCAAAGTCATTAATTAAGGGAGCCAACTCTCAATAAGAAAAATTGAAAGCTAAATTACAACCATTAGAGTTACCTGAACCCAATATCGAGAAGTGTGTTATTGAATCTACCATTGTTGAGACACCTGCAGGCACCTGTCTAGAGTCTTCTGAAATAAATCAGAAAAAGGTTGAAAATTTATTTTAGGAATCTTACATGTCTGAAGCTGGTCCATTCTCATAAACCCTAAACCCATTTACAACTTATTTCACTCCTAGGCATTAGACGTCATGGTTGATCCCAACAACAACAACAACAATAATAATAAGGCATTGGCCAACATTAATTCGATTACCTTTGAGTTTCCAATCACACATCCCGAACAAGATGCCCTTATGAAGAACATCCCTCATTCTGCTTTACCTATTTTTCGTGGTCTTTCTATTGAGGATCATGACAAGTTCTTGTTTGAGTTTGATGTGTTGTTCCACAGTTATGATTATTAGAGTGACACGCAGAAGCTCAAATTGTTCCCAACTACATTAAAGGATGCAGCCCTGTGTTGGTTCATGAACCTCTGGAATATCAAAACATGGGAAGCCATGAAGGAATTATTTTTTACCAAGTACCAGGAGTATTGTAAAACAAAAGAAGTTTGGGATGAAATCTTCCACATGACACAAAAAGAAGACAATTCTGTGGAAGATTATCTTGAATGCTTCATGTTCAATTTTCAACGATCCCGACAACAAGGGCTAACTCCTAATGTTGTTAAAATGTTATTTCTTAGAGGAATAAGAGATGATACTATGGAAGCATTAAATTTAATAGGTAAATGGAACATTTCTAAAATGGACTTTGACAATATTTGTGACATTTGCAAGAATTATTCAAGGTCTCAGTGCTTAGGAAGGAACTATCCAAGTAAGTTGCATTCTATAGGAGCCACATCAGGTATCACAAAGCATGAGCTAGGTAATCTACTAGAAGACCTTAAGAATGATTTATTAAGTCATATGGGAAAACAAATAGATACTTTGTATACACGAAGGAAACAAGAGGAGACTGAAAAATCCTTAGTTGTCTTTTGCCCTATTTTTCAAAAGAGGCATAGTGGTGAAGAGTTTCCATATAACAGAACAAAGATATAAAATTAAAGGAAGCAAGTAGGGATACTACTTTAAAACCTCTTCCTATAGGGATGACCGAAGTATAATATACAGATGAACCTATTTATTTCATGGCCCAAAGAAGACCTTGGCAACCAAGAGTGATGCCCCCATCTGATTACCAAGTCGCACCCCAAAATCCTTTTCAACAAAATTCCTTCCTAAACCAACCTGGATAGCAACAACCTCCATACTAACCCCCATGGTCACAAAAATACCCATCTACTCCATAATCATGGAAAGCTTGGCAAGCACCACCACCACCTTATCCACAATATCAGTCATTCCCTCTATATCCACCACCTCCAATAATAAACCCATATCAGCAATCCCAACAACTCTTTCCACCAATCCTATCATCTATTCAACCCTCTAGTTCAACCCAACCACCAAAATCCATACCAATTCCCGCACAACCAACACTTAATTCAAGCAATAAGGTGGCCTAACCAGTTTATAATAATGAAGTGACAAGATTATCGACTTATCCTGTCAATGCGTTGGAAATTGACGAAGTACATCTAAGGTTGGGGAAGAACCTTCGAGGGCCAACCATTATGCAAGTTTAGGACCATCTAGTTGATCCAAAAGAAGAGCAACCAAAACCTCCATTTCCAGATAGTTTGCAAGAGCAACCAAAACAGCAGGAAACATCTCAACCTAATTTTTATTTTATGAATGAATTTCAAAATGTTAACATTAAAATTCCTTTATTGCAGGTTATTCGAGATGTTCCAGTGTACACTAAGGTGTTCAAAGAACTCTGTGGGAGAAAGTAGCAAAAGAAGCAGGACCCCAAGATAGTCCAAGTCATTGGACAACTTGCAAACTTGATGTTGGGGAAAATCTCCATTCCTAAATATGTCAATCCAAGGAGTTTGATGATTAAGGTATGTATTGGTGATGTAACCATTCCAAATACACTTGTGGATTTAGGAGCGGCTATAAATGTAATGACTAACGAAACTAGGGAAAGGTTGGCCCTTCAAGGACTCAAACTACTCCAACAATCTTGCAAATGGTTGATTGCTCCCTTGTAAAACCAAAAGGTATGATAGAAGATATCATTATTTCTATTGAGTCTTGGGAGTACCCAATAGAATTCATGATTTTGCAACCAAAGATTAAGCTAGGGGGATACCCCTTAATTTTAGGTAGACCTTGGTTAGCTGCTACTAATGCTTTCATTAATTGCAGGTCTAGAAACATGGTGATTTCAAATGGGGAGCAAACAAAGCAATTGACATTGTACCCTCCAGCTCAACCATTGATGGAAACAGAGGATCCTTTATGGATCAATAGCGACTTAGAGGATTCTTTATCTATTTTGGAAATAGATCAAAATAAGGAATTTGAAGATATTTCAAAAGAAACTATTATTAATCATTTATTGTAAAATTGTTATTTAGTTGATGATGATCTTAAGACAATGATTTTTCCTACAGGAATAAGTGATAATTGCCCATTTGGAAATTTTCCATTAGTTGGTAGTTCACGGTTTGTTCAGTATTTTATTACTCTGCATCAATTATTGCCACACACTTGTATATATAGTCCATTTTTGATAGCTGGAAACTCTGACCCATCTTCTAATTCACAACTACTTGTTGTAGATATCCCTATACAGTCCCAAGTTACTGAAATATTACCTAGTAAAACACCTAACATGAATCTCGGCTTGAATGCCTCCCAATTAAAAGAACTGATTGAGATGTTGTGTGCCCACAAAGAATCCTTTGCTTGGGATTATCAAGACATGAGAGGTATTCATCCTACTACCTATACACACCATATCTATATAGAAGAAGGGATTAGACCTGTGCAATAACCTCGGAGAAGGTTAAACCCAACCCTATGAGAAATAGTTAAGGAAGAACTTCAGAAGTTGCTTAATGTAGGATTCATCTACCCTATATCAGATAGCCAATGGGTGTCCCCACTTGTGGTAGTACCTAAGAAGAATGGAAAATGGTGAATATGTGTCAATTATAGGGCCCTCAACAAGGCCACTAAGAAAGATTGTTTCCCACTTCCTTTCATTGACCATGTCCTAGACACCTTAGTAGGGAAGAAGTTCTTTTCCTTTCTTGAAGGGTTCAGTGGGTATAACCAAATCTATATTGCCCCAGAAGACCAAGAAAAAACCACTTTTACTTGCCCATGGGGAAAATTTTCCTACAATGTCTTTCCTTTTGGATTGTGTAATGCACCTGCTACTTTCCAACAAGCTATTCTAAGTATTTACGTTGATTTAATTCATGACTGTGTAGAAGTGTATATGGATGACTTTACTGTTTATGGTAACACATATGATGAAGCTAAGGAAAATCTTGAAAAAGTGCTTAAACGATGTATTGATACTAATCTTTCTTTAAGTCGTGAAAAATGTCATATCTTAATGACTAAAGGAATTGTTTTAGGACACTATATTTCTCAAAAAGGAATTGAGGTGGATTCGAAAAAGATATAGATTATTCAAGACTTGTTTGTACCTACTTGTACAAAGGATATGTGTAGTTTCCTAGGACATGTTGGTTATTACAGGAGGTTTATTCATAATTTTAGTAGGATTTCCTCACCCCTCTTTGTGTTGCTAGGGAAAGATGCAAATTTCTCATGGACACCAAAATGTCAACAGGCCTTCAAAGAAATTAAAGGTAAGTTGATAACTACACCTGTGTTGTGAGGACCCAATTGGGAACTACCATTCCATATGCATACCAACACATCAGATACTTCTATGGGATCCATCCTTAGACAAAAAGAGGACACTCTATTTTACTCTATTTACTATATCAATAAGAATTTTACTGGTGCTAAGGTAAACTATATTGTCACTGAAAAAGAATTCTTGGTTGTAGTTTATGCAATAAATATATTTCACCATTATATCACTAGATACAAAAAATTTGTACATACGGATCATTCTACCATTATATTTTTTATGAACAAACCTATTGTTACAAGACGAGTGATTCAATGGTTGCTTCTTTTGCAAGAGTTTGATATTACCATCCTTGACAAACCAGGGTGAGAGAATGTAGTGGCTGATTTTCTCTCCAAGCTACAACATGAAGATGAACCGATTCCATTTGATTATACCTTTCTAGATGAGAACCTTTTTTCTATATCAGAAAAAGTCTATGGTATGCTGACATGGAAAACTATTTGGTTACTTGTAGGCTCCCACCTCATTTCTTTCCAATGGAACACCGAAATTTGGTTGGACTCAATGGTGATTACATGTGCATTAATGGAATGCTCTTCTACTGAGGCCTTGATAATATCATGCATCGGTGTGTTCTCGAAGAAGATGTCTTTGACATTCTGCGTGCATGCCACATAGAACCTTGTAGAGGACATTTTGTTGCTCATAGGACCACCCAGAAGATCTTAACTGTCGGCTATTATTGGCCTACACTCCATAAGGACAGTAAGCATTATATTCAACATTGTGATAAATGTCAACATATGGGGTGGCCTACCCACTATGATGAAATGTCTTTACACCCTCATTTATCCATAGAACCATTTGAAAAGTGGGGATTAGACTTCGTATGGCCCATTAATCCTCCTTCTTAGAATAAGGAATATATCTTGGTTTGTATAGATTATTTCACTAAATGGGTAGAGGTAGTAGCCTTAAAGCATGCTAGAGATACTAAGGTTGCTAACTTCTTGTATTCAAATATTTTTACCAGATACGGTGTGCCTCGCAAAATTGTCATGGACCAGGGAGCACAATTCACCTCTGATTTGATTGCCACATTGGTGAAATAATATGAAATTAAAGCATCGAAAGTCTTCTCCATATCATCCACAAGCCAATGGGCAAGTGGAAGTGACCAACCGTGAGTTGGAGAATATTCTCACAAAGACAGTAGCATTGCACAAGAAATATTGGGAAAAAAGGCTTCCTGAAGTAGTTTGGACCTATCATACAACTTGGAAGACAATTATAGGACTGACACCGTATGAGGTCATCGATGGAAAGAAGGTTGTCTTTCCAATTGAATTTGAAGTAAAGACTCTCTGCACTACCCTTCAACTTGGGATGAGTCTCAATGAAGCATAGAAAGAGAGACTTGCTCGACTCCATTATCTCAATGAAATGCGTTAGGAGGCCCTTTTTCATGTAGAAGTGGTGCAAGAAAAAGCAAAGAGCACAGTGGCATGACCATTTCACTCGATCATAGACATTCCAACCTAGGGATTGGGCACTACTCTATGACTCTCGGTTCCAGGATTTTAAATGGAATTTCCACACTCGCTGGCTCGATCCCTATGAAATTCAAACTGTATATGATAATGATGTTGTTTGACTGTGTACTATGGATTTTAATTGCACGACTCTTCTTTTTAACAGGCATCGTTTGAAGCTATGAAAATGGACCCTTTTAAAGGAGACATTTTCCTATATTGTGATGGAGGAACTGACTCTTGTTCCTCTCACGCCTTTGGAAAAATGATATATGTATTTTGGAAAAAAGAAGAAAAAATAAGGAATAAATAAATAAACCTAGAGGTGAAAAATAGCTCTCTGGCACCCCTAGGCGGTGATTGGCTAAAAATAAGGATTCTGACAGTCTCTCGTCATACTAAAAAAAAGAAAAAGAAAGAAAAAAATATGTTTCACACATAAAAATAAATATGTCTTGCTAGACTATGGCAGGGAGTAGCATTCTCTGGTTGACATCCTATCATCTGCCAGGATATTCTTTCTTTAGCCTCCTATCATTGTCACTTGTCCTCTGCACATTTAATCCCCTTCCACCACCTTTTCCACTTGTCCCTTCCACCCCTTCTCTATTTTTGTTTCCATTCCATTTTTTCCCTTTTTTTGTGTCCTTTTTTTTGCCACATGGTCCTATCATTTTTCCCTATCTCTCCAATTGATGGTTTTTGTCCTATCATAGGATTGCCACCTTTTCATTTCAGTTGCCTTGCCTGTGGGTCCCACTACCACTATTTCCCTTACCTTCCTTTCTCCCCATTTCCTTTATCCCGTTAGCTTCATATTTCCTTTTGTGGGTGCCCTTGCCTTTCTTGGCCTGGTATTTTTCCATCGTGGCCTCAGACGTGGTGCCTTGCTTGCACATGACTCTTCGGCCACCCTAGTCGTTGACTCCATCTTCAATGCACATGTCTTATCACCTTTGTCTTTTTTTTAAGTACCACCATCTCTCCTCCATTTTTTCATGTCATCTTCTATCTAGCTTGATTCTTTCCAATCACACATGTGTTAAACTACCTTCACGTATTCTTCGCCGATCTTGCAAGCTCGACATCTCCGCAGGTTTTCTCCAGTTTTTGTCTATTGATTTGGCTGTCTCATACCTTCGATTCTCGATGTTTCCTATTATCAATTTTTGATGTCATCAATGTCCTCTTGATGGCAGAGGTTTGCATCACTTTCATTTCATATTAATTTCCTTTATTTTTGCATTTATTATGGCAACCCCGAGGACGGTGTTGTACACTAAGTTGGGGGGTGTGGGCATGCCAAATCATAATTTCCTTCTTGTCATAAATAACTTACCCTATTATGATAGCCACCTTTTTTTTTGCTAAATCCATATTTTATGAAGTACAACCTTGATCTTTCACTATATACACCATATCTCACTACTGCTAATAGTTTTATTTTGAATCCTGCTAACTATTGCCACCATGGGAGGAGGTATTCATAAATTCTAGGAGCTAGCAGACATGTAGCATGTAAGAACCGACCCAACAATGTATCAAGTTTTTGAAAACGCGGGTTGGTGTGTGTTCTTTCAATGTTTGTGTGGGTATAGTGATGAGGTTGCATTTGAATTCATCATGGCCTTTAGTAGTACCAGCAATTCTACATAAGTAAGGGGTCTTTCCTTGCTATTTACACCACAGATTATTGTTGAGGTAACAAAGTTACCTAAGATGGGCAAAGAGTATTTTCCTTCAGCAATAAATAGGGTCGCAAAGCTTCATGCACAATTCTAGAGGTTCTTGAGGGAAGGAAAAACGTTAGAGTCAACTCTAAAGCAAGGCACCCTACGAACTTCACTTCCTATATATTGGGCGGTCATAGCTAAAATTGTAACTCAATATGTCATGGGAGAAGGAAGGTATGTTTATGTCTTTTCCCACCATTTCAAATTGATGTCCCATTTACGCCATAATGATCTGGTTAACCTATAATATTATCTTTTCAAATCCATCAAAAGAATGAATTTGGATGTACAAAAAGGCCACCATAATTTTGTAGCCCACCATGGTTTAATAAAACTACTTGTCATCAGGGGTTTGGCTCAGACAATACCTGTGGTTAGTTGGGTTGTGTTCTCAAAAGAAGGCACCCCTTCTAAGTCTTCGACCCCAAAAAATAAACCTATGACCCATAAAATCGAGGGAAGTAATGAAACCTTTGAAGACTAGGAAGGTGAATTTGAGGAAAGTCTAGGGCAATCCAATCAAGATGTTGAAACTAGTGAAAGTGAAAACCCTAGTGAAGAATTTAAGGGTTCACAACCAGAAAATTCCACACGAGGTAGTAATGATGCAAAGGTTAAATCAGGGGTTCATTCTTGAAAGGTCAAAGACATTGTTGGTTCTAGTATTCCCCCTATGATAACCCCTTACAACACTAGATCTAAGAGAAAATATGAAGAAGCTACTTTTGGCTTACATCAGTTGGCATTCGCCGCCTGCACCCTAAATCCAAGCCTTGATGTGGAAATTGTGGCTACTAGTCTCTTAAAATGGAAATATAGGCGGAGTCGTGAAAAAAGGTGACAAAATAGAAATAAAATGAAGCAAAACAAAACTAAACCTAAACCCTCTAAAGCACAAGCAGAGTCAGATGATCAAGAAGAAGAGAAATCTGCCAACCCTCATGATCAGCATGATGTGAGCGACATGAGAAAATAGGAAAACATTTCCACTGAAACACCTTTACAGGAATTAGGAAGTAATTCCCTACAAATCAACCAAAATGTGATGGCTCAAGATGCTAGTGTTTCTCCCCATGATTATGACTTTGATGAGCTAAACCCAAATCTAAACATTGCAATTAACACCTCTCCTGGTAATGATATACCTAAGGGAGATACAGAGGATAAATCCAATGAAATCTCTCAGACAAAGGAATTCTCTGTGGAAGAAATCAAGGTTCTACAAGAAAAAGTCAGTTGGTTGGAGGCCCAAGTGAAATTATTTCAACCACTGTTGCAGCAAATCTATGAAAAAAACTAGCAACAAGCTCAAGAGATAATAGAGTTAAAGTGTCAATTGGAGCAGTTGATTCAAGGACATAACCCAACCATGGATGAGTATATAACTTTGGAGGAACACCAACAATTGATTGCTAATCTAAAGGCCTCATGGGAAAAAGGAATTGCAGAGGACTGCATGACTATGGACTATCACAAAAGAAAAATTGATCAGCTAAAGGCAGCAATGGAGCAATGGATTTCAACTGATTACATTTCTAAGGTTAAGCATCAATAGGTGATCCAACAATTGAGGGAGCAATGGAGTGGAGAGATAATGGCGACGGTATAGAGATTGATAGATAAATCAACCTAATTTGTAAGTTTTTGCATGGGGATATGCAAAGTCTTCAGCTAGGGGGAATGATGAGTTACATTCTATCATCCATTTTAGTTAGAATTTACCTAATTTTGTGCCCATATTAAGTTTACCTTTTTTCCTTTTTCCCTTGAGTTTCCATGGTATTTGTGAAAATTAAAGTTAATTGATATCAATAAAGGGGTGCAAAACATTTGGTAATTAACTACTCATGAGTACTAATTTCGGTGGATATTGTGAACATGGATGTTTTGGAGGATGAAGGAGTGCACGATGGAATCTACCTGGACGATCTCGTGGTCCCTTTTTTATATTGTCTTTTAGTTTTTGATAATTAATGGTTTGGTACTTAGTTTGTTTAGGCGGTTTTGGAATGATTCGAAAATAGGAGGTTGTAGGCCATATTACTATTTTCTAGAACCGATTGAGCCATTTTGTTGAACGCTTGTAATTGGTGAATGTGTCTATTTTAGCGTTTTGTTTTGTATTAAAACTTATATATGCTCTCCCTTTCAAGCATAAGGACAATCTTAATCATATGTTATGAAGTTGAAATTAATAGAAGACGATTGAAGTACTAATCTATGTGTGATACAAACGTTCCTCTCCATTTGTCTGGTGGGAGAAAGGGCCCACTCCCTACCGACATTGTAAGGAAAGCTAAGGTGCGGAACTAACTCTCCTAACGTCAAAACCTTGGGGAAGAATGCAGAGATACTTTTAAATTTTCAATTATAGTCCAATTAAGATACAAAAATAACCGAAACAGAGAATATAACATACACAGATGAACACCAGATTTACGTGGGAAAACCCTTACAGGAGAAAAACCCACCACACCAAGAGAAGTCACTTTGTATTACAGTAATGGAGATTACATACAAAGATCAGACTTATCTTTCTGATGTCAAATTATAGCAGCAGTTTCAATGATCAACCTTGTACAGAATATTCAAGTTACAATCTTTCAGAATTGAATTCACTCTAATCATACATTGAACTATTCACCCAACTGTTCATCGAACATCAATCCGTCGAACAAATCATCAAAACCGAACAACATTTGTAATTCCTGAGTATATCCATGATGGTCATGGTCTGTCGATCTTCCTCTCAGTAACGGCCACAACAGTCTAACTTCCAACGGTTCCCATTCGGCCTCTCTGATTGGTCGTAGACTCACCATGTAGGATAGTCATCACTCGGTCAAAGGTGTTCAACCTGTGTCGCATGTCAGTGAGACACTAACCGTGTCTCCCTGATGCCACAAGAACGATTGTAGTTATCGCCAAAAGTCAACCCCATCGGCAAGACGTTATACTGAATGCAAATCCACCTTGTGAAGATCTATCGGCAAGAGTTCAGCTATTGGCAAGTCATACCAATGTTCACAAGTCAGATCGACCTCAGCATTGCCATCGGCAAGACTATCGCTACTCGCCAAGAGATCACACCGATCCTTCCAGTCATACCGAAACAAACAACCATCGACAAGACTCACCGCTATCGCTAAGAGATAATACCAAACCCACAAGTCATATCGAGCACCAAACAATCACCAGGAGTCATACCGACAACAAACAACCCCATCGTTGAGACAAACATCCATCGCTAAGACTTTATACCGAAGCCTTCAAGTTATCCCGATGACTCCGAGTGAAGCTGTTCAGTGAGACATACCGTCTATCAGCAAGAGATCTTACCGAGTCACCATGTCACCCCGATGTCTTCTAGTGAATAACTGTCGGCGAGAGAACCAACAGTCGGCAAGAGTTCTTGTCGAGGCTTTCACATCACCTCGATAGCTCCGAGTGTATGCTTATCGATGAGACATACCACCTATCGCCAAGACTTCTTACCGAAGCCTTTGTGTTACTCCGATGACTCCAATCACCATGAGTCTCCCCGACCACCACTTGACACCAACCCGTCAGCAAGAGATCAACTCAGGCAGTAAGAGATAGAAATGTCACAACGAATGAAATGTCACAATGACAAGCTCCAGTCGGCAAGACTGAAACAAGGTCTCAGCGACAAAAACTTTTCACAAGGTTCCAAGGCTGCTAGTCAGCCAGACAATATGGATGTCACACCGACTTGGCTCTTTCAAAGGTTTCAGCCTATGAGATTGAGGCACATATTTCAAATAGACATTTGGATTTCCTTTCCTTCTAATATGTGTGTGAGGTATCATTTCTATTTGTTCGGTGATTATATATGTTTGCTCTTTAATTGAGATCAGTAGAGTTGCATATATGTTATTGAATTGATTTTGATCGATATGATTGTATTTATTGAAGTGTGAATCAATTTCTATTCAAGAAAGACTATTAATACATGTGGATATAGACTACAAGGGTGGCACGTATCAATGAACTAGTGAAGTGTAATTTTGTTTTCAAAACATTGAAGTAATCTGCCTAACTTTGTTATACCCTATCGACAGGACACACAGGTCATGTCGCCTGGGTTGTTCAGCTCCTGTCGCCCGCACAATTCCTTAGCATGATATTCTTTCTTCCACTAGTGCTAATGTTAATTGTTAATGTTTATTGAAGAGTGTGTATCTAAAGGCATTAATTTTAATCATCAAAAGTTTAATTAAGAATTCTAAAGCATATGTGTTGGAATGAAATAGGAAGATAGTAATTAAGAATAAAGTTTCATTTCATTTGCAATTTAAAAAGTGTGCTTTGAATTCTAGATTACCAAGGTGTGTTTTAAATTCTTAGATGCATCCATCCCCCCTTAGTTCATTAGTTTAAGCCCTTAGGTAGATTTCTACAACACTGTTCACAAGCTTATGCCCACGGATTGAAATTGAAGGAGCAAACTAAGGGAATGCCAAAGATTAATTCAAACCCACCTTACAAACAAAGATATAATTACAAGGGCATTTTCATCTATAATATCAACCACAATTTAATCCAATCAATTATCAAGATCCATGTAGCATGCCATGATTCTTATCAAGGCATAAATGCACTAATGAAGACATATGTCGATGCCTCTAAAACTTGTTCCTAACTCCATTATAAGCAACATGTGATATTTGATCATTATTAACCATTGATTGGAGTTCTATGGGCATATGGTCATTAGAGTCCCAATGTCTAGATGAGGAGACTTCTACATTAGCAAGGAAGTCAACAACACCATTAGCTTCCTGATAAACATGGGAAATATAAGACTCTTGAAAGGAATTTAAAATAGCAAGAGTCTTTAGTTATATATGTTACATGTAATATAGTATATATATTATAATATTATAAGATGATGTTAAACTTAATATATTGCATGTTAATATAATATATTAAAATAAATTTAATAATATAATATACTAAAAATATATTAAATTTTATATTGTAGATGTTATATATTATATAGTATTTAAACTATTCAAATGATTGGTGGCATATTTTAATTTGTTATTAGATAATAATTTTTTAATTATATTTTAAGATATAACAAGTAAATAAATGTTAGAATGGAGAGGAGGAAAACAACCCTTTGAGAAATTGTGTAAATATTTATTGAAATGCTATTAAGGTTTTAACTTCTTTTTTATTCTAGTCTTTGTGATGGAAAAATGCCTTGAAAAATGTCTTGAAAAAATGTGATAAAAAATTTTATACTCAAGATTTATAAAAATCTGCTCTTATCCCTTGAATTTTTTTAGCCGAGGAAAAATAATTTGAAAAATTTGAAAAATTAAAAAACTTGTACTTTACTTAAAGATGATTAAAACATATGTCTGAAAGTAAAATATTTAATCACTTGTTACAAGTTGCCCCTCCCCTATAATTCTATTGTAAAATAAAGTAAAGACATTAACTTTTTTAAATATATGATAAATTAAATAATTGTAAGGTAAAGTAAAATAATTTATAAGTAAATATAAAATGGTTTATGTTCTTTTATTTGTCTATAATTTAACAAAACAAATAAACAAAAAGTAATTTATAGATAAATAAAAATGTCCTATGTTTTTTAATTTATAATTTAAATCGCTATAAATAAAATATCTTTACCAATCACAAATAATTGTTTTATAATAAATGATGATTTTTCAAAAATTATAATTAGAAGTTACATAAATTATTTTTTTTTAAATAAATAAATAAAAATAAAGTAAATAATATAGATAAAATAAAATAATTATTTAGTATAAATTAGAATTTATGTATATTTATATTTGAATCAAATTAGCCTTTTTAGCGCAATGTCTCGCTCAACAAATTTTCCCCCTTCTACTGCTTTGTCTGGTGCCAAGGTCTGCAATGGCAATGATTTTGCTTCCTTGGACGGCGGCAGGGAACTGGTTTCGTTGGCCTTTGTTTCACTTCTCGTCTCTCCCCGTTTGGAGCCTGGGCGCACCTCTTTGAAATCCTCTGTTGTAACACCTGTCGTGTCCTCAACACCGATCTACTCCACGACTATGGACGATAATGTCTCTGTCATGCCCGAATCGCAAGCCCGCGAAGGAGATCCGCGGTCAAGGCTGGTTACCGCGGGATTTTCTTCAAATCCTCCAACGTCGTGCCCTAGTTCGGCTAGCGCTATGGATTCTCGAGGCTCGGACAACTCCATTTTAGGTGAATCAATTTTTCTCCGCCATGGCGCTGGGTATCAGGGTTCGACAGATTCAAAGACTGGATAAAGCCTATCATTTAAAGATATGCTTGTTGGATCAAATCAGGGGAAAATGTTTAAATTGACTGTCTGGGATGCTCAGCCATTGAAGTATAACTCAGTCTCTAGTGGGTGCGGGATCTTTGAAACCTGTCCAAAAACCCTCATCAGAAAGGCATCCACCTCTCCTGTTCTGGGCTTTTCGGAGAAGCTCAAAAAGGAGGTCGATGTTGGTGAGCATTATTTTGCCTCCGACGGTCTGATTGGCCAGTTCAACCACCTTTGGCCAAAATTACCAAATCTACATAACTGGATATCATCATCTGCATGGCAGCCCACACTCAAAGGTAATGTAGAAGTCTACCCTTGTGCTTGAAGGATTTTTTTTGTGGTGTTTGATTGCATTCACGACAGGATGCCATTCTGCAAGAGAAATGGTGTTGGGGGAAAAGCTTGCTCCTACTCAAACCATGGTTTCCAAACTTTAATCCCACTACTACATCATTTTCCATTAAATCAATGTGGATTCGTCTTTTGAATCTTTTGTTACAATTCTGGTTTCCAGATTACTTTCATGTGATTGGTGACTCATTAGGAAGCTTCCTAGCAGTGGATTCAGACACAACCAATTTCATTCACACAGCTTCCACTTGCATCCTTGTAGACATGGATGTCACATGTGATCTTCTTGTAGACATCACTTTTAAGTTTGTTGATCGAAGTTGGACACAACTTTTAGATTACGAAGGCTTACCCTTCTGATGCAGGAAATATTTTGAAACCAATCATATGGCTAAATCTTGCTCTATAAACATTATTTTTTTTTAACAACAGTCCTAGTGGTTCAACGCTCGGCCTCATCATTACTCAATCAAACCTCCATCAAAGGGGTTGGAGGAAAAGTTAGAACCTTCTTAGAAGCTTGGATCCTCTCCAGAAGTTGCGACAGGGAAAGATAAGGTAGATCAAGCTATGAATCCTTCATCAGCAGCAAAGCTACCTCACAATCGGTCAGAGATAATTTAAATGCA